>QVNW01000936.1:0-57839 GCA_014825475.1 Pseudomyrmex flavicornis | reverse complement strand
CGATATATATCGATATGCGATATATATCGATATGCGATATATATCGATATGCGATATATATATCGATATGCGATATTATGATGTTTGCACAGACAAATCTTGTTCCTGCTCAAAACGCTACTTAATATAATAATACTATGTACTATTGCAACAAAAATATTTTGTATCGACGCAATTTACGTTAAATTTTTATGGACTTAGCTTCTAAAATACTCAATAATGTTAAATAAACCTTACTTTCCGTGAAAAGTCGAAAATTCATATGCAAATGTTTTCAAAATAAAAAATATTTAATGCAAAAAAACACTTTGAAATCAAACGCATTAAAACAATATTACATCCTCAAAAGTTCACATTTACAAATGAATCGATTAATTGTGCAAACAAATCAATATGTAATTTAATTAAGTCCGCGGCTTTCAATAGCTCCGAGGGATAAAAAATTTCTAATTGAAAAACACAGGAAGAAAATCAGAAAACAAAAACTGAAATTGTAAAAGCATTTTTTCGGTTGAGATGTAAAAAGACCGAAGTGGAAGAAACAGATGAATGAATGGACGCCGAGTAAAAAGGCGCAGCGAAACGGTAACGTCTAGCGATCAACGTGCTTATCAAAGCGGCCGTAAACAATAGCTTTCGCGGGAATTTTGCTTGGTTGTTTTTTTTCTGCAAAAAGAGAAAGAAAAATTCACAAGCGTACGCGCAACAATTACTTTTTCGTGCGTGTAACATCGACGGAAAAAGACATCGCGTATATTGTGACAGAAAAACATCCAATGTTCAGCTTAACAATTTTTTTTTTACATTTACTACGTTTACTTATTACGTTTTTGATATGCGTTTAAAATTGATTAACGTGATACAACTAAATTGTAAATTTTCTTAGATTTTCAGCTGCTTCTGAACGATAATGTAGTTTTTCTTTTTTTCGTTATGGTTTGCGTAATCGTACAGCTTTTTCGTACTTTCGCTCGTCATCGCAAAGCGTCATGGTGTCCTCACGGTTTTCTGCGCCGTCAGTTCATTGTCTTTCTTTTTGTTCCACTTATACACCCCACGACGTTAACGATCTCTTATAAAGTACTCGTGGACCCGTCAAGAGCCACGGCGCGACACGTGGACAAAAAAGGGAACCCGTGGTAGCATCACCGAGAAAAGAAAAGGAACGGCAGACAGTAAGCGGAGTGGTCTAGTTTTGTTTTGCTCTCATAAGCTTTTTTTCCCTTCTCGTCTTCGTCCCTGAATTCTGCACTTCGACGTGCTCCATCTACGTATGCAATCTAGCGTCCTGCGTCTTTGACGCCATATTGATCGAGGCTCGTACGATCGCGCAATTAGAGCTAAATTTACGAAATATGAAACACGTATCTATCGTATAGATACGTATCTATCGTATCTATACTATCGTATCTCAGATAGATACGATATCTATCGTATCTATCTGTAAAAGAGTTATTCTGAAATACACAAAATTATCTAAAATGACTTGAGTATAGTAATAAAGATTTTCTGAAACATATTTTAAAATTACAGATACTTATATTTTTTAAATTATAATTTTATGAATTTATGTTGATTATATAGGAATTTCGTTTATTCACACATGTTTCGTAAATTAATTTCTAATTAAAGACGGCATTAAAGTCCGCTGAGTAACTAAGCTAGATAAGTCAGCCTTCAGCTCTTTATGCCCTTTTCACAGAATTATAAATGTTTATGGTTTTAGAAGAGAGAATTAACTATAAGAGTTTATTCCTCAATTATTACATATAATATAGTATAATCCGAGATGTGATTTAAAATACGAGATATATTAAGATATGGTTATTTTGGTTGACAGTAATTGACAAGTAAATAAGCACGCTAAAGACGAAATTCATTTCTCATTAAAGGCGCGACGAGAAATAATTAATGACGACATTGAGAATCGCGAAACGATTACGCGCGACGCGCACCTGGCGCACAAATCTGATTGTTGCGTACAATCGCGCCAATTGTTCGGTCATTTTTCACTAATGTCTCAAAAAGCAACGCGTTAACGCGGTTTTTCGATTGACCCCATTTTTTTTGTTTTTTTTTTTTTGTTTTTTTACAAAACATTCATTGCATCCGACGTATGAAATTGCCAGATATAAAATACTCCAATATTTTTGCACTAACACGCACGAGATATTGAATCAATTAAACATTTTTTGCGTTTTTTTCTTTTTTCACTGGATACGTATTAGAGAGGTGATAAAAGTGTGCAATATGTGGAACGGTCGAGAATGCACACAGTTGAAAATTCTATTTCAAGGACATGTTCGTTTAGCGACAAAACGCGGAAAAATAAAATCTGCTATCGAAACAATTCGCAATTGTAGCACTTTTCGTTTATCGATCGCGGAAACAACACGTAACCGATTCAAAAAGAAACACCCGGAAGAATAACTATTTACCGCGCAGAATGGTAGCAGGTGAAGCGACTCAAGTTGCAAAATATTAGACGGGACATGGCAAAAAGGGCAGTGAGCGAAGAGGCAGAAAGAAAAACGCGAAAGGAGATCCTCTCCAGCTGGTCGTTTCACGTTGGACGGGTTAATTCCGGGATCTCGTTACCACACGTACCGTGGACAAAGAGAGAGGGGGGAAATGGGAAAAGAAAAAGATGAAGACGAGGAAGAGAGAGAGAGAGAAAAAGAAATGAGTCTCAGAAGGAAGAAAGGCAACGAAGTTAAAGTCCGACGAAAGTCTGACTCGTCTCCAATTACCGCGCGGCGTCGTGTGTGTTGTAGAAAGCGCGACATGCAATGCGAGTACAACTCGCGACGATGATGTGTCGACGACCACACGCGACACGGTAATTACCGCTGCAGGATATATCCATCGATTCTTTAGAAACTGGGGGTGCTTTGCTTACTTGTACACTCGCGCGCAATTTTACGAAAAAGTGGATTTTCGAGCAAAGGATCGCGATCCTTTGCCTAAAAGAGAGCGTTTTTTTCTTTTTTTTTTATTTGTTGCACCGTGATTTCCACAGAGCCCGGAGAGTATTCTCTCACTACCGTCGCTCTTCATCGGAATCACTTGAAAGAGGAATACCCTCAGATTTCTTAGAACGGAGAACGAAAACCGAGGCGGGGAGGGAAGGGAGTGGAAAACGCGGTTGATGATATTTGAGATGCGACGTAAAGCGAGATTTTCCCGCATGTCGTCGAGAGAGTACTTTAGGTCGTATTTAAAGTCCACAACATCCGTGATGAAGCCGTGCTTTTTTATAAGATCAGCAATAAATTTCATTACGTGCGATCGCGAATTGTCAGTAAATCATTAACTTCGCGATATTCGTAAATTGCATTATCAATCACGCGTAACAATCTAGATAAAAGATTTTATTTTTTTAAATATTTGTATTGTTTATATAAAAGAAAAATCAAAACGGGTAACTGATGTTATCATGTATATGCGAGATTACTATTTTTCTTTGCATTGACTCTCGCCGTTGGCGATACAACGATAATTACTACTGGTCGAATGCGTATTTGTGCGTACCGCGCGCGCAAATCGCGCGTGAATAATTTCCCGAGCGCGATCGCAGCAGTTACACAGGAATCTGCACGAGAAACTCGGTATTACTCCCGGCTCTTGCTTGTCGCTCAAGCGATGTGTCTCCATATTCCTTGGCGTGCATCGCGTGCGCGAATTACGTGTCTCATTGACGCCGCTGCGAAACACCTACTTTGAATGTTCCACGACATCATCTTCGCGATCTCTCTCTGTCTTGCACGATACTATTGTTTCAGTAATTAGCACGTCAGAAATCAAAGCTCTTTATTAGATTCGAATCAGGTCGTACATAATTTGCGCGCGCGCATTATATAAAAAACTTTTAAAGAAGTTAAATTGAAAATTGAAAAAGAAACTTTTTAAAAGAAAAGAGAGAAAGTAACCGACTTCTCTAAGAATTAGAATTTTTCAAAATTGTTCTAACAAAAGTTATATATTTTATGTATTTTCTGATATATTTACATACTTGTTTATTGTATATTATTTATTTATTGTCACAGAATTGACGCAAAACTTTAATTTCTATTGCAACACCAAATTATTTATATACGAGCGAAATCTCAAAGATTTTATCAAGGGAAAAACGTATTTACTCTTTAAATTTCAAATCGTCGTCAATAACAGCAGCAATCGCTTTTGTGAGTGATCCGTTTACGTGGAAAGGCGGTGGGAGAAATAAAAGAAGCAACATAGTCGTTGCACTTAAGACCATTTTCTCGTTCGAAGAAACGAGATCGACGAGTATCGCTCTGAACGAAATCCCCTCTCTTCCGAACTGACCGGTACACTCCATCGGGCAAACTTGAGGAAGGCGCTTTCCGATCCTCCGAACGTCGTCGCGGTGATTGCAGGAGCTCGTGAAATGCCCGTCCTGTGATGCCTCTGGGAAGGAAAGCGCTTTCGAGCGCTTCGGAATTTCACAGTGGATTTGAGGTTGTCGATATCGGACTCCACAGTTGTGCTGAGTGTGTTGCGTCGTTAACCGGCTTCTCGCTCGCGCGCGTGAGATGACGTGCGGCGAACTTCAGCCACGTTGTGCCATTCCTCGCGATTAATACGTTGCCTTTTCTTCTTCATTGATCGATGATAACACAGGAAATAGCTCTAAGCATTCTTTGCACAGAGTTACTTGCGCGAGTTACTTTTCACGAGCATATTTTCGCGAGCGTGGTTTCTTATAAAAAGAATGAGACTTCAGAAGGAGGAAAATTTACGTGCGGAATATCGAAAGAGGTTAATTAGAAAGTATTTATTTTCAGAGACTTCTTTTGCGAGCAAATAAAAAAAACTGCTACACGAAAATAACGTTGCATGTATCGGGAGTTCATTTCTAAAAATATTTTCACCGTTTATCGGCTCGTTGCAACAATCGTTGAGTAAATTCCCAAGTGTAAAACAACAGTTTCCTGGCAAAGGATCACTTTGTAAACTGTTGGAGCGTGCCGATTGACTTGTCCCGATGTCGTGGAATAACACGAAGGGGAGCATTTTCCGGAGACCTCTGTGTGTTTATAGAAACTTTGTTTAACCTTTTAGCATACAAATTGTCTCCCTGTTTTTCTCGCGCGCTCTCTTTTATTTGGCGATTAACCTTGTTTTAATGGAAATCAACCGCGTGCAAAACCAAAAAAAAAAAAATTTACTCAGCACAAAAAAAACCCCCCAAGTGTTCTTCTGTTTGTATACGTAATTTGTTTCGCGAGTAATTTATATATCTACGAGAAAACGATGTGTAACAAATCGGTATCTTCGAATAATTCTTCGCGTTTGCGAGGAAAATCTATTCGTATTTCTTCGCGTCGTTTAAAACTGCGTAGCGACCTTTAAAGTCATTGACCCGCGGTGAAAACACGCTGACGCAATTATCCTTTTCTTCAGTGCGAGCGCTCTTATTTAATCGCCACTTAAGAAATAACTCAACTGCGCTTCATTGCTCAATCGTGTTAACTTGAAGGAGATGGAAAGATTTTTCTCTTTCGGTACATCGCGCGCACCTTGATTTTTTCTCGTTTCTCTTACAGAAATACTATAGAAGGAAAATGAAGATGGACTAGAGATAAAATTTCGCACACACACACACTCACTGTCTTTGAGAGACTTTGTACATATTTTAAGTTAATCTTAGAATATACCGCGCACGAGAGTATCCTCTAGCGTCGACTCTATTTTCGCAAATCGCTTCATCGAAGAAATTTCCGACACGTGCTTTTCCTTTCTTTTTGTCCCGCTCAAAGGACATCCGTTGCATCGAAAGTGTGACAAACATCAAAACACAGTGCCAAAGAAGTGTCAAATCATAAGAGAAAAATAACAAAATGGAAAGTTTCGAACGCGAGCTTATTTAGATTTACAATATAAACGATCGCTGTCTCAAAGAGACAAACATTGTCATGAGTTTAACAAAATATTTGCTTCGAGTCTATTAAATTCACACTTGTTATATTTTATTCTTATATCTTCGCATAAAACAAACCGCTTTCTCATTGTTTTATCTTTATTTCAATAAAAACAAAACCTTTCTCGTAACAAGTTAGTGAATTCCCGATAGTGAATTATAAATTTTTCAGTAGCTACGCGAAATTGAAAGTTCTCTCGCGTTTCCTGATACTGTTCCGGACGTATCGATTTTGCTCTGCCTTCTCCCAATTTATTCCGTCAGTCTTACGTCTCTCACTTTATTTGTCCTCTAGCAATATCGTGTGTTCACTTTGACGCTTATCGTGTTTCTTCGAAGATGGGTATTAGGGCCACGTTAGGAAAAGTTTGTGTAAATCTTCTACGGTAACGATACTGATACAAGCGATGGATACGTATTTCAAAATACATATTTCGTATAACACACGCATAATTACAAATAAAAAATAATCGGTGGAAAAAAAATTTACAATTAAAATATCTCTAATAATATATCGTTTAACATTGTGTTTTCTTTGGGCAATTTGTATCTATATCAAAATGCGGAATTAACACTCCTTCGTGCCGCGCGAGCGTTCCTTCTATTCTTATACTCTAACGCGCATTCAGCCGCCTTCCAATTTATTTTCTTTGTACGTCTCGTTATCTTTTTATATCCTTCCGCTCGCTCAAGGGGATTTCTTCGCTTAAAGATGCAGAAGGCAAGAATGGAACTATTAATAATTTCGTATTAATACCCGCACATATAAAAAATGAATTTTACCAATATTCCTCGCAACGAAAAATTATTGTACAAAAAAACAATATCCACAAATAATATCTTCGTGATCAAACGCATCGGGAATCTACTATGTTAAAAACTCGTTCTACTTGAAAATTTATATGTACACGGAGTGAAAAACTTCATAAACCTATAATTGATTGAGAAAAGAACGTTACTATATTTTCGCGTTACCACTTTAACTCTCAACGAAGCTCAAAGATTCATCCGTGCATAAACACGATCGATTGTTTGCGCGGTAAACATCGATAATAATCGCAATTAAGCGACTGAGAGAGGGCGGTTTGGGTGCATGCTTAACCCAATTTCAAGACGAATTTCGTCCCTCGAGCGAACTCCGCATAGCGTGTGTTGTCCACATTCCCCAGCAACCGAATTACGTTCTATTCGAGGTGACGTAACTACGCACGTCCTCTTGACCCAGCATCCGTTTGTATATACAAGACGTGTCGAAAATAATAATTACGATCAAGTGATGAAGTAAAACAAAGACCGACGCGAATCAGAAAAACTTAGACAACGTTATTATCGCAGTGACATATTACAGATTAGGTTTTTACGGGAAGAGGGTGCAGGGGGAGAAACCATTCTCCCGCCCACACGTGGGCGATAGTTTATGTGATACAAAAAAAATATTTTATACGTTTCAAATGTCCATTCGGGCTTTGACCATAACACATACATTAATCATTTTCAAAATCGCTTATTCGCGAAGTTTCCTTTCCGAGATAGAAGTTTGGAATGACGAAGCATCAGAGTTTGAAACATATGAACAGCCGCACACAATGTCATCCACAAGCGCATTATTAAATTACTTTCCATTAAATATGCCGCACAAAGGAGAATAGTCGAGCGCCATTGTCACTCAGACTAAAGACAATGTAACGAGAAAGGAGTTCCGGTTCGATTAATTTATTTACGCGATCCTGCTTTACGGAGAGAATGTGTACAATCTACCTCTATAAGCCTTCGTTTCCCCTTTCGCGCTTCTCTTGCCTCTTGTTCTCAATTTCGGCAAGTCTTGTCTGACATCCCGCAAAACCGTTTCTATCTTCTGTAATTAACTCAGACTTCGCGGTTCGAGCTTTATCATCTCTATATCAACTTTCCTTCCCTTTTCACAAGCGATTGTTCGAATCATAAATACGAACGAAACGCGCTCGATTCGCGTTTTCACTTAACGTCTCAATCGTACCGTAAAAAAAACTTTACTTATCAAAATAAAAAGCATAAAACAAATATAAAAAATGAATTCAGTAGAATCTCCCTGTTCACCCAAATTGAATGTATTATTTTCTCTTTCAATATTCTCACAAACACATTTTAGAATATCTTTTTCAAAACGAGCGTTTCATAGTAAACAGTTCAATATCCGATTCTACGATTGCTACAGCAATATCCCACTCGCGGCTATCGCACGGAGAACCTAATCCTAATCGATGATATTAGACTATCGGACGCGCATCTGTGCGTGTCCCGTTAGTTTATGAAATACATAGCGCTCGCTGAACTCGCAGAATCCCATAAAATCAGATATTGCGGTGAGAGAGGCGCGCGGCTACCTCGCGATATGGGGACAAACCAGACCGCCGGTTGGTGAACTACGGGGGATGAACCGCGGCCACGACCACGAAGGGGGATACGGCAGCGGTGCGGTGTGGCTTTCAATATCGATCGCTTTCGACGCGCGGAATGCGCGTATCCTTAGAATCCTTGGAGTCACGTCTCGACGCGAAATCGGCGCGGCCGCTTTTACGAGCGAATTCGCGCGCGGAATAACGCCCCGGCCTAGACGACGTCTGCTCGTAAAAAAAAAAAACGGATCGCGCGAGCTGCGTCGTCAGGGTTACAACAAGCGCAAGAACCTGACTATTTAACGCGCCTGTTCGGCTGTAAAATCGATAGATCCTCGCAAAGCGATAATTAAAAATACTTTCCGGAGTGGCAGGCGACGGCGGACGACGGCAACGATAATTTAAAGGAAATTTTATTTTTAAGTCCGGCCATTTGCGGAGCGCAAATAGATGGAGGCTAGGGATACTTAGGAAGTTCCTGCTCCGTTCCAGAGATGCATTGACGTCTCATCGATCCACCGCGTCGTTTTATCTTGGAGCACGTTTTCTCATCTTCTGGTTTTTCTTCTTTTCTTATGTATGTGCGTGTGTGTGTGTGTGTGTGTATGTTATTTTCTTTTTATTCTTTAATTTATTAATAACATCGGCACACGTGGGATTCTCATGGGGATCCTGAAACGCGAATCAATGTTTCTCATTTTGTGATGAAAGTGTATATACAATCTATTTTAGTTGTTCCCAAACGATATATAGTTGTCGAATAAATATTATTATAATAAATATACTTTACAAATTGATGAATATTACATATTGTTGAATAGATTTTGAGTAAAATTGCAGAACGAAGTCGACTAATGTTATTGACTTTATTCTTTTGAGCTATTTTCTTCATAAATGTGATTGCAGGTGAAAGACATCAAAGTGCCTCTCGCTGTACAAAATAATGCAGCGTAACGTACGAAATAGATTGTGATTTCACAGAACAGCATGCTCAAAGAGCCAAGAGTCTCTCTTTATAATTTATCATTTTTAATGTAAAATGTCTGTGCTGGCGATTTTAACGCGCGTTAACTTTGGAAGCGATCCTCTCTGCGATCCTCCTCTACGCAAAAAATCAGGAAATAACTTATTTGCCTTTTGAAAAATTATTCTCCTAGAAATGTGCAATTAAATGCAAAACACTTGCAGAACACTCGTACTATTCTGTTTTTGACTGGTTTTTTTGCGTTTTTCAAAACTGGCAAGATTTTGCTTTTGAGAAACAAACACATCCCCGATATTCAAATGACGCTCACTCGCTTCTACTATGTATATTCAACGACGACGACGACGCCACGCAGTGCGCTGCGAGAAGCGATATCTCCGGGAGCCTGAAGCGATAACGAGCGTCGATTAATCAAATTACACCCGCGTCATTTTCCCGCGTCTCGCAGAGGACGCATCTTTCCGCTCGCGCGCACCGCTCGCCGTAATTACCGTATCGTCGCGTCTCCGTGTCGCGCGCGCGCGGAGCCGCCTCGTCTTTTTTTTCTTCCCGTGTGTCCGGACTCAATCAAAGCGTTATCGATTCCCCATCGCAACCATTCGAAAAAACGAACGAACGCTCGCACACGTGGAAATGTGAAAAGCGAACGCACCAATCGAGCTCAAACCGGAATCGATCTCTCAAAACGGAAAATAAGCTCGTGGGATTCTCTCGACGAGGTCGAGAGGTGAGAGGCGCGCGTGTGCGAGAAATGGAGAAAAAAAGAGAGAGAGATGGGGATGTGTGTACGGTGCGTGCACGCGCATGCACGCGCATCTATCGGTCACCCCATAACACCGGCGCTCGCGCGCATACACGGCGCTACACTTTTGCCCCAGTAACCGGCGCGGGCGCGCGACCTCCTCGCTCTAGTTATTATCCGCCCTCGCTCGCGGTTCGCCAGTCGCGTACCTGTATCACTTGTTCGCGCGAAATGCGGAGTGACGCCACGACGAACGGACGCGCCGCACGCATGAACGCTCGTGACGTGTCGGACGCGTAAAACAGACGTGTGTTTTTGCGGATACGACCTGACGCGATGTTTCCCCGACACGGAAATTTTTCGACGCGGTTTGCGTTTCCACTCCGACAATATTTTTCGGCGTCGTTGACATAAAAATCTTCAATCTGTCGGTTTTTTCATCTCTCCGCGAAAAATACAGATATTTTCTGAAATTCCGGTGCTTGATTCACAAATGGAATGTCGAATGCATCTCGTTTCTTCTTCTTTTTTATAGAAGTGTCGTTGATGGGAAGTCGTCGGTAAAAGATTGTTTTCTTCGGGAAAAATTTTCCGGGTATTTCGCTTGCGTGACACACTATGACGCTCAGTTGAACGTTTCACGTTGTTACCTTTCACATAGTTTGAATAGTTTGCGAGGAAAAGCTCTTTGAGCTTAGACGCTGCGCGTTTAAAAGGTGACTATGTTATATTTGTCTTTTAAGTCGCTCGAGTACATACAAAAAAGCGTTTGCATTTAACAAACGTACCGACAAGTACAAATATTGTATTTTTCCAAGTTCAATTTGCTTTGACGCAAAAAACAAAACACAATTGCAGTTTATTCAATATCAACGCAAAGGTCGAACTTCCTTGTACGCCGTGTAGCTTCCGCTCAGATATTGAAAAAACGCGAAATTTCGAACGATACCGTTTTCCAAGCAATATTCACCGCACCGCGTTTGATGTATTTGACGAGAGCGCGCGCGGCAAACGACATTATAATGATGAAATCTACGACGCAGCACGATAGAGATAATCTTGTTTGCGGGGGGAAAATTAAATTCTTCTTATCGACAACGCAACAGATGCTTTTAATATCTGACCTATTAAGCTGTTTGTTTTTGAACTCGCAGCTCGAGAGCGAAGCTCTCCGGAAGGAGGTTTCTTTTTTTCAATCGTTATTACGAATATTCATTACTGTTTGTCAATAACGAGTGATAAATAATAGCGAGTTGTTAATTCTCCGAGTCGAGCACCGATTGGATCATCACCAGGCGAGCGTAACAATAGGCGGTACCAAATGTTTCAAACTGCCATCGTTCACCCTGTCGATATCTGATCTTTATCGACTCTTCTGTCGGTTGAGCATTCAAAATTGATTTCAAAATTGATAATATCCATCGGCTGATCTGAACCACAAATTTTCTTTGCCGCGCAGCAAGTGTTTTTCTACGTGAGCGCACTCGACACACACACACACACATACATACGTACACATAAACGCATACTCACACACGACACGTGCAAGAATTCAGTAAATATATATACATATATATATATAATATACATCTCTGTATATAATTTGTTTTCGACATCGTCATGTGAATAGACTCCTTTTCGCGCACTCGAACGCGCCGCGCAAAAACATGCATTTTACTCCCATTGACCTAATTTTTCGTCGCTGATCGTGTTACGTTTTCGTTCGCCGGATACGAAGGGTCTCTTTTTATTCGCGACTTCACAAATCCGCGCTCGCTCGCGAACGAAATCAACGAACGTAATCAACCGCGCTTTCAGTCCTTATTCCGTTCACGGAGCCCGTGATTCCGCCGGATCTATTATCGTGCTTGAGGCATTTGTATAGTTAATAACGAGCGCTCATCCATTAGCCGCGCGTGATAATCGCGGACACGACCGGGCTTGTGGTGTTTCACTTTCGCCGAGTTGAACGAGAACGCAACACTCGCGAGTGTCAAGTATTACGAATTCATATATTTGCGTGCTCCGATATTCCGCGACGTGATTATTGATTGAGCCGTTATTAAATTGAATATCTCGCTCGTTTATTAATTAAACTCGCAACTGGATTGTCGCTTCGATGTGATTATTTGCATCTCAAACAAAAGCAACATTCTTGAAACGCAGAATAATGATTGTCGGAAAGCTGTGAGAACGTGTAGCCGCGCACTAGCGCGCGTAATTGATATGTGTAATACTTAATTTTAAAACGCACTCGTCAAACCGATTTTTTATCGGACATCGACGTTGACGTTTTGAACTTTACTTGAGGTTATACGTTCGAAGGTTCAAGGCAAGCAAAGCGAAACTATCAATATGAGCAGTCAAAGGAAGTAGAAGATTTGCGATTTTACGACGGTGATCACGAGTCACGTTGCGTAAAACCGACTCTATGATCATTCATTTACGCGTTTCGCGACATAGTCGACGCTCGATAATCGGGGGTTTTTTTTTCGAATTGGCGTTTTTTACGCAGAAACGACGACGATCACGCACGATAACGTCGACGGCCGAAACCGCCAGGATCGACGATAAGTGCTAAGGAACGTTCACGTCGATTTTACCGCCGTGCGCTACGATGTGCAGCAAATGCTGTCGCGACTGCTGCCAAGGATCGAGGCACAGTGTGGACGCTAGCCCCACGCCAGGCTCCGATTCCGAGACTTCAGGTAAATGATGACAGCCGATTGTAACAAAGGGTGTGTTTAGCTGCCGATGTTCTCGTTACGATCTCTCTGGTCTTGCTACGCCCCAGCTGTCTGTCTTGCTATATCTGTCAGTTTCTTCTGATTTCATTACAAAACTTGATGTATTAGGAGATACATATGTATACACTATTATACTTTATTAGTTTAGTTTGTTTAGTTCATCCTCCTCGCTGTTGCAATAAAACTCTGTTCTCGAATTTAGTTTCTTAGTTCACTACTTGTATCAGTGTATTTCTAATTTTACTAATTGCATTACACGCAACACGTGATACGAAAAGTTCGCCGTAAAAAACTCTGAGCAAATACAATTAAAATTAATCGGTGTAAAATTTAATACGAAATTTCTTGATATAAGTACGCGTTGAAACATTTTCGAGGCGCGAAATGTTTATATCTTGCAACAAGTATCTCTCTGATAAAAGTATCTGTTCGTTCATCGTCGGTAATGGAACACGACAAACTTTTTCTATGTACTTTCGCATTACATAATAATAATCATCCCGTCCGAAGAAAGTAGCTCGATTAAAGTCCAAGTTTGGCGAAACAAGTTGCGACTTTCGGATTAAATTTACTTGGTTCCGCGCGAATTTTCTTGTTGCTTTCGCGTTTCGATTACTCCGGTTTTCGCTTGTTCTTCGCACTTTCGCGGCGATGCCGACGAGCTTTGATCCACTCGCTGTGTTTTCCCCCCCGCCGAAGCGATTTCTGTTTGCTTCGTCGAACGGAGTTTATTTCGAGCGTTCTTTCGAGGGGGGCTTCTCCTCTTTCTACCCTTTCCTCCCCGATCGCTTCAGGCGCTACCAAACTTCAACTAAAGTTCAGATGCATTCCTTCGATATCAGTCGCTTTCGCAATCACGAAGCTCCGCGGAACGCTAGTAGAATGTAAAGAGAATTCAAGTAGCGTATATATACGCAACGCAAATATAGTTTCTAACTTTCTGTTTTGTTTTATTTTTATGTTTATTATATAATAATTCTTTATTTATCAAATTAACCTTTTAGATTTAAAAACGTTAATTTTTCAATGTATGTTTTTGGAATTAATTAAAACTAAATTTCTGTTGAGTTTTTTTTTACAATAGCTGGCATTCGAAATATTTGTAAAATTGAAAAAAATAATATTTTTCTTCATAATAACTGAAAATTTTCTGTGACCGATATTTTGCGCGTGATAAAACAAAAATTATAAAATACAGATACATAATAAGCATTTATATGAAAGACACTTTCGCAACAGTTTCGATTCTAGTATCAATATTTTATTATAACAGTTTCAACGCGAATGTGCGGACTTTTATCGAAGCTAGATTAACGACAACAAAATACAATATGGACGTAAAGAAAAGACGTCAAAATCTTTCGCAACCTTACTTTTCTCCGCTTCGTTTTATCGCAATTTCTTTCTTTCACGTGCTTTCCAATACGTTCGCGCGTCGTATTTACTTCTTTGTGAGTTTTCTTTTTCTCGTTATATTTTTATATATATATATATATATATATATATGTATATATATATGTACACATATATACACCATATAAAACTTCATGTGAGTAGGCACTTTTAAACTTAGAAACCGTCGAATTAAGGCCAATTTACGTACACTCTAGTGAAGAAGATATCAAGATCTGGTAGATATGAGTTTCGCGAATTCTTTTGACATTAGTGTCACTCCACGTTACGTTACAAATTTTCTTTTCTTTCACTATTCTTTAGGAAAATTCTTTATGGAGAAACACAAACCTCTTATGCAGGAGAATGACTCTAACTCGACGTCAAGATGGAATATATTCTTATTCAGCACAGTATATCGTGTCGTGTTACATGAAATACCATGCACGATCGCGGAATAATGTGTAAGCAAACTTTTCTGTATAATCTCTCTCTCTCTCTCTCGGTCTTCGTCTTTTCTACAGAGAGTTTTCCGTCTTGTTACAACACATCGGCTATTCTTCGACGTACATAAACCCTTCTTTGTACGATGGATAGGAAGCATTCACTGAACTCTTCTGAAATATGAGCATTTCGAGACTCATATATGCCGTTGACTTTTTTGCCGCCTTCCTCGCGAGACCTTTTTGTCAGAGATTTTATATCGTAAGAACTTATGAATAACGATCTATATATACACGAACTGAAAGAAATCGACGAAAGCCGATAAGTAAAATCATCGTCCACAAACTCACGTTAACTCCACAAGTAGTAAGATCAATAATAATTCGCACGTACAATACAGTCAATCAGAAATTAATTTTTTTGTTATGTGCGATCTGTCGTTTTTTTCTTTTACTTCAAATGACTTTTAAATTATCTCACGATGGATTAAGATTAATAACGTTAATCCGATGATAAAATGGCAATTTAATCGGGCAAAATCTCGTGCGAATTTGAACTTTGACATTCTCACACGATATTTCATCTGACGCACAAATAACAACACCCACGTACAATGCAATGTGTACACAGTCGGTGCGTTAATTTCCATCGAAAAATATCCGGTGGCTCAATCGCGCTGATCGCTTTTCCACGGAAAGGGTCATCGCGTTATAACACGTTTTGCCAATTATCGCGACAGCGATCATCTGCGACGAGGCGAAATCGCGCGCGTATCACAAAACATCTATCGTCAGAGCGGGATCGATCGATGACGTATGCGAAGGGCGTACTACAATTTCCGTTTCCGGGCACTGTTCTATATCGCAAACAAGCGGCTTTCACCACCGGTCAGCCCCAATATAAATTCCGTTTACCGTGCCAAACGCGCCGTGAAAAAGTCTTGGAATCCCGTGCCTGTAAAACGGGATGCTTGCGCACGCCTTGAAAAAGAAACGGCGAAAAAAGCGCGAGTCGCGTCTCTTGCGCGCCGAGGATGCTCGCTTTTTCGCTTTTCTTAATATCGGCATGCTTTGACCTCTATACGCTTCTCCGATGTGAGTTCCGCCTGAAAGTGCGCTCGCGAGTAATTTACACGTTCGCGTAATTTACTTTAATTTTTGAAAGCAATGATTTATTTCGCACGTGGAAAATTTTGTGTTTATATTTGTATAATGTTAAATCAGCTTGGTTTAAAAATTGCAAATCTATTCTATCTCTTAGTTTTATTCCTCGATAAAACAAAAATTAAGATCCCGACATGCCGTCTAGAAATAAGAGTTAGCGCCTTTGCAAACACGCTCGAAGACGAAGGTTGGCACTTGTTAATGAATGCTCGGATCCGCATCTAACGAATGCGAAGAAAATAGGATCGTCACGGTGCAAATCTAAATTCATATTTCCCGCGTGACCGGGAATGCGAAAGCGGCTACATAGATCCTTATAAATTCACACGGTCAACGTACATATATATCGTCAACTCGGACAGGTACATAGTTGGCATAAAATATACGCGATTCGTGCGCGCGCTATATACCGCACATGCATATATGTATCCTCGCCGCGCGTATGTTGTGTACAGGGTGTTCATAAGTCAGTTGCATTAATCCGCTTATTTATAAAGTAAAACGTCGGAATATTGGAAAGCGGAGATTTGCAATTACACTGAGAAGAGAAATTGTCTTGAAAATTAAATGTTCAAATTCTTTACTAGAAAATAATTGAATTCTTTAAAAATTGTTGCACTCTCGTCTTTTTTCTCCTTTGACTTTTTATCGTCAGAATCAATGCATTCTTCGTTCGTGAAAAAGTAATTCGAAAACAGTTCGATAGAAAAAAGAGATTTTACTTCGGAATTACTATCTATATAAAATTGACGGATGACAACTTGCTCTTGAAACACCCTGCAGATGTGCGCGTATGAGGACGCGCGTTCGGTCGACGAGTTTCGATTTACAGTTTGTCACGTGTAGACGTGCGCTTTGCATAAATATACACGCGCGGATCCTAATGCGCGCGCGTGTAATCTCGTGTGCATATACGAGTCGCGTCTCGGATTCGGTTTCACGCTTCGGCGTGCAGTTTGTCATATGTCGACGTGCGCATTGCATAAATATACGATGCGTGCAAATGGCGAGAATGAAAAAAGACACTGGAACACCGTGAGAACCGCCTCGCTTGATTTTCGCGCGATTATGCATGCGTGGCTCATGACTTTGTATTATATTGTATGTGGAAAATGCAGAGGTGCACAAAAACCGATTCTCGCGTACTCGCGAGAAAAATGTGAGATATCCCGAGTATAGACAGCTTTAGATCATTGCGTGCTTACGTGCAAAAATAATGCAAGCTAGAAAAATAATCATTGCAACTTTTAAGTAGAAAAAATAAATATTTTTCGTTCACCTATATAGTAAAGTTGTAATAACATGCAACAATGGTTTTATCTAGACATTTTATGTGACTTTACGATAAATCGTTAGCGATACTAGAATAATGCGAGAAAGATAATTTGCGCATTTACCAAGCATTACGTTTATGTTTCTTTTTCTCTGTGAAACTTGTTTTTTTTTCTTTACAGAATATTGAAATAGCAGGCTGGTTTCTGTAACACTCGTAACTTTCCGAAATTCGGACTTTAGCGCGTCTGAAACTTTTCGATGCTCATTAGCAAAGTATGGTTCCTGGAAATTTCTGAACAGGAACACGCGCTGCCATCATAATAATTGGAAATTTGCAATCAATGTGTATTCTCTTTTGAAATTCGATACTTAGAGCAGAGTATGAAATTTCAAAGTAATTGTAACAGAAATACTTTCGAAGAAGCGTGTTAAGAAAATACTTCGAATATTTTCTTAGCCGTCACAACATTAAGCTATCTACAAATTGCTTTTTTACTAATAAACGTTCTAATTGCTGTTTTTTTTCCTGTTGGTTTTAGAGGAAGAGTGGAATCCAGATGGCAAGGGTCGGCAGTCCAACGATACCGGTGAGTCTCAGCTTCTTATGAAATTTCATTCGCGAATGCAAGACCGAAACTTCTTTTCTCTTTTTCTTTAGTCTAGTTCTTTTTCTTTCCCACAGTTGTTAATTTACTTCATCTCAACTTCCAAGGCGTAAGTTTTATTTCTCTGCAGATAGAATATGATACATTTTGTAGAGTCATATTTTGTCTGTCATATTATAGGAATCAAAAAATACTTTTATCAGTTCAGATTTTAGATATCAAGTTTAAATTAGGCAGCTGAAAAAATAGTAAAACAAATATTATAAATTTTTATTGAAAGTTTTAACACACAGTTTTAGTGATAATGAACACAATTTTGAAGAGGCTAATAGAGACATTTCTTATGTCTAATTAACAATTATTTCGCTTATCGCAATTTGATAAATTGTGTTTTTGTTGGATTTAAAAGTATGTTTTAAAAACTTTATTTAACACTTAACAAATGTATAATAATTATGGTAATAAGATTATATATTCAAGTAGCGTGGAACATTTGCCAAGTCGTCTTTTTACTCATCTAAAGTGCTCAAATTTGTCGCAAATTGAGACGCTCATTACTGTCTCACGAAATCGACTGTTCCGCGAAGAGATTATCCAGATTGCATTGCCTGCAATCGCCTTTGGCTCCTGTTCCTGTTCTTCTCTCTTCCTCTCTCACCTTCCCCTTAACCTTTAAGAGTAGAAGCATTACGAGCTTAACTTAACCCCCGGAATTAGTGAGGCGTCAGTTAGGTTTCCCCCGAGTTCAAGTTTCACTCGCTCCCTTCGTTTATTCTCTGAAGTGAATGCATCCTTCCCTCTTCGTTTGTATCGCGTGAAATTGATATGCCGAGTCTCGCACGTCTTTGCTGCAATTTCAGATTTGATACAGGGTTTCTGGATAACACTCCAACTTGTATTGTTACGTACATTTTAGAGAAACTGAAAGTAGAACAGATATAAAATAATAATACATATTGATTGGCACGTGATGTGTTTTCGGCCAAATAAAAATATTATTATTGTATATTTATTTGCATATTTATTGTATTTAAAAGAACAAATATATATATATCTATTATAATTTGAGATTGAAGTGACATAACGATAAAATTGCAATAGATAATAAAAAGAGAAGTTCGATTGTTTTATCGAATATATCCTCGAGAAAAATATTCTATCTAATAAAAATAATTTGATTTGATATTGGAAAATATTGACGAGAAAAAAGCACATATTTTTTCGCAGCATATTTTAGTCATTTTATGCTTGATTCTCTGTGAGAATTATAAGTGAAATATGAAAATAGCAAGATAATTTTACTCTATGATTCTGCGTGTAATAAGATAAAAATTCGAAAAATGATAAAAATTTTATATTGAATTAGAAAGATATTCCTAAATTATATTCGTAATATCTTCGCACGCTCACGCACACGTTCAATATCTTGTTTATATTAATTTAATATCTCATGTAATTATCTCATACATCATAATTATACTGATCTTTCGTGATAAGTAAATAAATCTTTATTAAATTTGATTGCGCGTGATATTAATACGTATTTGTTGATAACTTTCTACAATTTGCTACATTTTGTTTACACAATACGCGCAGAATAGATTCTTTATTCTTAATTGTCATTGAGTTAAATAGGTAATTATTTATACATATATTTATGTAAATAAAACCAAAAGAAATGCAAAAATAAGAGACAAAGATAGTCTTCCTCTCGGCTATTCAAAATTTTATTTTTTTGGAGTTCTACTTCTCTCGCAGTGTGTTTTTATGTCAATCGCTAGATTTTTTCTCAGTTAACTCCGAAAATAAGTAAATCCCGTAAGGTAAAACTCTGTGGATAACTCATCGACGTACCGGCTCTCGATGTTAATCTTCGTCTTCGTCGGAGCCGGCGTCGGAGCCGGCGTCGCCGAGATGGCGTGCTGAGTCCGACGCCGACGTCGGCGTCGTTGCGACGTCGTTGTACCAGCACGCCTCTGGCGAACATCCTATGTAACTGACCGCTCTGACCGATCTTTTTAAACGATGTCTTTCGCCACACCTTCTCTTGTCAGCTTCCACTTAAAAAAAAATAGTTGCGTGTCAGCGCACGCATTGCGATATTACTAAAATATTTCATTAGGTTTGGAGAAGAAAAAATGTATCAAGACTTAGACATCTTAATATTTTATTCTTTACATTTTCACTATATTACTGTGCTATATTATTATGTACTATAATATTATTGTAATGTAATTTGATTCACATGCCATTTTCATTCAGTCATAATTTTTTAAGACATTAATTCTACCATTACAGCTGACCATATTTATCTCACTCTTCTTACACATCAATTTTATAAAATAATTTTGTCTCTAATTCTCGCCATAAAGTTTTCAATATTCTTAATCACAAAGTACAAATGATTTAATTTTAATCGTAAATATTATTTTTAATCGTAATATAAATGATTGAGTGTCATAGGTCGGATAATGTTAAACACGTAACTATTTTTATGCTTTAAAGCCGAAGCAGCGTTTAAAGCAATTTTTGTAAACCGTTTATTTGTAGAATTTGAAAACTGATCTTAGCGAAAATATATATACATGAGTAGCATATGGGAACAGCTGCCATATTTATACGTGAATAATTTTGATGAAGGCAGAACAAAATGCGTCTGTTACTCTTCAGCTGCAAAATCGATTTGACGATAATACGATGAAACTCATTTTTCGTCAACCCCTCGTGCAACACGACTGAATGAACAGCCAAATTTACGAAGCGATTAATCCAATCGATACATAGTTTGATTCGTTCGCCAACAATAGTTTTAGCATGAAATTGAAAAAACAGACTGCAGTGATATTTTTAATATCAAAAGCAAATTAAAAAATAATGTTTATTAAAAATCGTTTTATATTTACGTTTATTTAAAACATTTTTTCCCCTGTGTTTGATCTGTTTAAAATATTTTATTCTAAAGAGGGTGGGGTTAAACCACCCTCTTAGAGTCAAGGATTAAGCCGACAACCATCGATGCAAGCGACGACAACGCGCCGCCGAACGGCTTATCGTCTTATCCGCGTTGGTCGCGTTTGCTCGCTCGGGTAGGATGATAAAGAAGAGACCGTCGTTGGCGCGAGTCACACCTCCCTCACACAGCCTCCCTCGCACGACTACCCGCAGTATCCGCCCCCACTATTCTGCTCGCCATGTGACGAGCGGCGACGCGGTGCGGATTCGCCGTCAACTAATATTGATTATAAAACCGGCGGCGGCAGCGGCGGCGGTGGCGGTGGCGGCAGCGGTGGCGGCGGTTTCTTCAGTCCCCTTTTTTTCTTTTACTAACCGGAGCCACGGGCGGCAGTACACGCGCGCGAGACACAATACGCCCGTAGTGTGCGTCGTGGCGGCGGCGGTGGCGGCGGTGGCGGCGACGACGGCGGACTATCCTCGCAAAGATTTGCCGGACAGAGGCGGCCGGCTCGCGGCTCGGTCGGTGAAGTGAATAAAGGTAGCTTCTAGTCAGACACGCGTCGGACCGTACAGTCGTCTCGTCTGTGATCTCGTCTCGTCTCGTCACGTCTCGCCGCGCTCGTCGACTCCAGAAAATACGCACGGAACTTGCTGCGTGCCACGGCAACGACGTCTCCTCGTCGGCCTTGTGAGAGGGTGCATTGACTCCAGACGCAATGTAAGTAAACGAGGGTTGTGAAGGGCAGCGCGTGAGTCTCCTAAAAGCGCCGGAGTAAATTTTGTCTCTTCTCGTCGGGTTTTCAAGCTAACAGCAGAACGATGATAATGTTGTTCGGTTTTAAAGTTTTTTTTGGTAGAACTTCATTTCCTTTTCGCGTTTCCGTGCGGAAAAAAAAACAGGCAACGTGACTAACTCGACTAAGCGTTTGCGAGGGCCGTGGCTGCCCTTGGGAACTGAAAATATATACGCTCGCGTGCTCGTGTGCTTTCGATACATTTCTCTCGCGAGAACTTTTACAGAAGGTCGCATTTTTCTTGAAGGGAGTGTGAATAATAAAACGAGAGAAGGGGAATAGATTTTGATGATATCTTTCATAGTTCGATGAAAAGTATATTTCGATGAAACAGTTAAAATAACGCGATATTATTTCATTCTATAACTTCACGGTTATTATTACAAATTATTAAACTTATATTTAAACATTGCTTTGTGATAAGTTAACATTTTAATAGAAGTTTTTCATGTTACAAAAACTATTGTTTTATGCAAAAAAAAAAATTATTTGATACTTCAAAGGAATTATTTGATTTCAAATATGTCAAAAGAGAATCGTTTTATATTTATTTGCAGGAATACGATATTTCGAATAATTTGAAAATATAGATACGCGAGAGAAAATGAAACTATAATACCTTTTATAACGGAATTTGTTATAGCGGTGGAATTTGTGCCAACATCTCGAAAGTGCAATTTCACAAAATAAGTAGACGCCGCCGTGATATCGGCACAGTACACTTAAGAAGACTGAGATGGGATATCGCTATTAAATATTAATGAACTTTTAGAGTTTAAAGCTCTGTTTAAAGCTCTTCTTTGTAAACTTGCTTCGCTGCTACACTGTTGTCACTCTTCTTTTCAAGGAACGTCATTGATCTGCAAAGAGATCGTTGACATGTCACGGACTATAGAATAGTTACAACAAAAAAAATTATCACCGCGTTCTTTATTTAATTTGAGAAAAATTGGAATATATTACAAATAAATTGTATGTAACTGATAATTACATCTGGTAAAAAAAAAGAGAGAAGCGATGATCCGACGTAATATGTGAATAATTGTCCATTGTTTTTTTTTATCAAATCAATATTTTTGACGAATTCTCGTGCGAGATAACCAGTTTTAAGCGCTTTAACGTTATCAACCGGTTCTGAATGGAATGAAGCGACGACACATATAATATAATATAATATATATATATATACACACATATATATACAGTACACCTACTATCAAATTGGTATTATTGCCAAAAGGCAGAAGCAAGTCGATAATTATTACGCGTATCAAAGGTTTTATTATACGTCGTATCACATTCGGGAGTTTCGCGTCCCCGGATTATTGCTCCTCCCCGGCAAATATCTCATTGCGTTTCGATGCGCAACAAAGATTAAAGTGGATAGAATACCGGAATCAAAGTAATAAAAGCGGGGACGCGTACTTGGTTAATTGCGATCCAATCGCTTCGAGGACAATTTTGCATCATTAACTAGTCATGAGAGAGAAAGAGAGAGAGGAGAATATATTGTACATCGCTACAGAGTACAATGCTCTGCAAATGTAATATCGGTTTATCGCATTCTTGATATTCTCCGAAGCACCTGTCTGCTCCATATGTTGCATTTCCAAAATTATAGCTTATTAGGCAAACCGTGTAGGTATAATATATTCGAGCGAATAATAAGGATATATAACAAAGAATATCATCGATTTACCTAGCAGCTGCAACAGCCTTATGCAATAAATGTGAACGCTAATTAGAACATATTTGTAGGACATATAAATGTCACAAATAAGCTATTTGAGGAATAATATTTCTTTTTATCATGGTGGCAGTGAGCCTATACTGTTGCAGAACACCGAAGCAAAGCATTCGCGTCATCGTTTACGTATTCCGATGTACAGAAATAGATCGGATTCTTTAGATGGAAGTAACACGATGAAAAATAAAAAGTTGTTATTTCTTTGCAAATAAAAAAAACGATATTCGTTTTACGGACAATTACTCTTCACTTCTAAGCTCGTCGTTCACGTCTTCACAACACTTCAATATTTATTAGATGCATAGTTTTATTTATAAAGTGTTTTAGTTATAGTTATAGTTTTATATTCAATTTATTTGTTTCTCTGAATTTTATTAAAATCATAAAATCTTTCTCTTTCTCTCTCAGCGTTTACTTGATTAATCAAGTTTACAAAGAAAATCAAAGAATCAACATCGTAAAAAGTTGATATTACTGTTGATTTTACGCTCATTCGTAATTTCCAATAGCATTTCGATAGCACTGATCGATCATGGATCGTGGTGCTGATCGATGATCGGACAGAGACCGTTCCTCTCTCTCTTGTATCGGTTATAGAGCGGAATTGGCGATGAGCTGCAGGCCGAAGCGTTTCATGCGTCGTGGTTTCGCCTCGACGATGACGGTGAGCCTTGGCGACGGCCGACTTCGGCTCCATTCATATTCAAGCGATATTTCACGAAGACGAAGTGGATAGTTCTCGTTTGGCTGAAGTCGATTCGCTTTTTGTCGGCGTCTTCCGGCGTAAAATCGATATGCCGATACCAGTGCGTACGTTTCCGCATGAGATTATATACATTTTATACATATATACGTGTACGAATGAGATCCTCTCTCCGCGTAAAGTAACTACGGGAGAAACTTGGCTAATAAATATTTCGTTGACGGCAAATGTACAACCGCGTTTTATGCCGGAAGTGTCCGCGATATTCACGAGCGCGCGCAATACACTTCCTTTGTAACACAAAACTCTCCCATCCTCGAGGCATATTCCCGTTTTTCAATAAAGCCGTATCAAAGTAACGTCCGTTTGACGCGGAACTTACATCGCTTTAATGTACTTGCGAAATTGATAGATGCATAATTCACTACTATAATGCGCGAACGACGAAAGTTCTTGACGTAATCGCGCGAGCACGCGCGCGCGTTTCTGGTTATGTCACTCGTCACGCGCCATAAAACGAATTAAATTGCGACAATGAGCATTTTGCTCGTCTTAAGCTCGAGAGTTTTTCTACAAGAACAGTCTAAGAACTCGGCGATAAGAAGGAAAAACAGTGATAAATTGTTTATTTCTGAAACTTTCTTTCTTCTTTCAAGCCCCGACATCGTAGTTATAGTCGTGTTCGATTATAGTTGAAAGACTGACTAACGAGAAGTGTCGCGTGGATAAGAAAGTTAAAAAAAGTTTCTCGAATACAAAGTTCTCAGAAAGAACTCATATTTTACACATGTGCGCGCACGTTTCGAGCCGAAACTTACTCTTACACGCACCTGTTTCTATAAAGTATTTTATTTTCTACGGTTTGTAACGCGGAACTGTTTGCGAAGTTACTGCCTCGAACGCGAGCGCCTGTGTTTTACATAAACTTCTTTTTCTTCGTTTCCGCCCATTGTTTGTTGATTTCGAAGCGGGAAATATATACGAAAAATTCAACGAGATTCGAAAAAAATCAACTGAAGAGATGACATTTTTTCGGATATATATTTTTCAAACATTGCAGAAGAATTATATACGATGTATCTCATTTTTTTAGCGGTGTAATTTATATTTTACTATTGTTTTATTAGTTTTTGATTATAGTAATAGAATGAAAAAATGCCTAACGTGAACTAAATATTATACACTGGAACTAGAAAAACAATTTTTCTTCAAAACAAATTTTTTTTCTCAGATAGAAAAATAAAAGTCGTTGAGTCCGGAAGGTATTACAAAAATAAATGACGTCGAAATAAAGTTGGAGGGAACGACGTCCCCGTCAGTCTATGTATTATAAAATACGTGAAGAAACCCGAAATGCCCTCGGCTGGAAGCTCTCACCGACCAAATCCACCAGTACGATAGTATCGCACCACCAGAGGAAGTCGATAACACACGGATATACGCGCATGCAAGTAACGGTCTCTCCCGCAAACCGTTTCGTGTGCACGAAGTCCGAAAGTGGTATAGATTTTTTGCGCTCCGCACGCACTCCACACACACACACACACACACACACACACACACACACACACACACACACACACACACACACACGCACACGCACATTCTGTGTGTCGAGCCGGTGAGGGTATTTGCATTGGAGGAGGTGGAATTAAGGGAATAGAGAATGCACCACCCTATGTAGACTCGCGCTGTGCTTCCGCCCTGCTGAAGGCTCCCGCGTTCTCCGTCGTCTCGCGCGCTCCCCTCCGATTTCTCTCCCTGCGGCCACGAACTTTGATTTCCGCGCCATTATTATTGCCCGACGTCGCACGAATATCAAACAACTCGATATTGATGATTTCGATTCAGAGATTCGAGAAACGCTAATTTGCGTTTGGACGTAGCTTTAATCAGAAATGATCAATAAGTAATTTAATTGACTTTGAATGTCTGTTTTCATATTCATGCTGTTTTCAAATCCATGCAGACATTATTAATAGATTTTAAAAAATATTGAGATATAGTTTAATATCGAAATAATACAAAAGATATTTCTATACAAGAGAATTGTTTTTATCTTTGAGTAATACTTATCTGTGAGTTGACAGTTAACTGAAAACAATTACACTTTGAATCCTAAATGTATGTGTTTCTTTAGACGTATGTTTAATTTGTCGTAATTGACGTGTAACGAATAATTAAACGCATTCTGCTTGTCGAGGCACCGCAGTTATCTCGAAGATAATGCTTGTTTGCGCGTACGTCTACTTACTTTAAAAGAAGCTCGTCTGGCGCTACCGACTCAACCTCGGACAATTAGGGAGAATTAACGCGCGCCACGCATTTAACTCTTTCGTTCGCTGAACTTGCGCGCGAGGAAGCCGTACTATTCCGGGACATAAGTCAAGTCTTTCGCGAGTTCGCCGACGCAACAGTCCGTGAAACTGCCGATTTATCGAGCACGCGCGCAAGGGCGTGCATCTCCATCGATTCACGTGAAACAAATGTCAAATAACTCGCGCAACAGAGTTTCAAATTAATTTTATATACCTTCGGAATTTGATTGGCGAGTATAACCGACATAAAAAAAAATGCTGCAATTAATTTAAATATTGCGTATAAAAGTTATCACTTTTCAGAAATTTACAACATAAAAACCGCTGAATAAAGATAATCGAATATTGCAATATTTATAATGGTAGTCCATTTAATTTCAAAATTAAATCGAGTTTCCGATATTTGCCAATGACGTAAATCCGAACAAGTATCTGCTGAATTTTTTCTTTTAATTTGCAAAATGTACGAGGTCTTAGGAATTTATCGAGATTTATGATAAAGTTATTATAATGCAAATTATTACAGAGAAAGAAAGACAGTTTGTCAATGTGTGACAGTCTTCTTGTCGGAAAAACAGTCACGATCTCTGAATTATCAGTGAGCTTAAGTTCAAATATTTTCAGTTCATCGACGTTATTATACACGACGGAACACGGTGAGCACTAGACACGGTGAAGAGGTTCGTCGACCTCGCGTAGACAAAAGCGGCGAATCCTTCCCGAAACGTTGAAAACGTGTTGTGTGCAGTACAATTTTCTCTTTCGCCGATCTCCGAGTTTTATCTCAGAGATTTGTTTTTTTCTTCTTCATTTAACTTTATTCAACGGGAGGTCTGATTGTGAGAAATATTTTCACTTGCGTATATTTTCTTATAAGATGTTCAAAGCAAACATAACTTGAGAATATCAGAGAAAAACATTTAACGGTACGCAAGTCTTTCCCACGTTGTACGGTCGAACATTCTTGCGTTTTTTTTTTTCGCAATCCGCTATTAAATTCCCGATATAGTTCCTCGTCCTACATTCGAGCGAAGCAGAACTCTTGAAAAAGAAGAAAAAGAGAGAGAAAGATACGTATGCGTATTCTCGGCATCTTATTCCGAGAGACGGAACGCTCGGAGCAGACCGTCGCCGTCGAGTGTCGGAAGAGAACGAGACGCGTCGTGCAGAAGCGTACTTTCGCGCGCGTATTTTTGGCCGACGATAATCGATAAGCGGGAACTGCCCGTGATTCGCCGGAATGCTATTGTCCCGTTGTGTCGGTGCTTTCGTCCCGTCTAAGGGCGGACGATACTTTTCGCGCGACGGCAACGGAGAGGGTGGCAACGACTAGCGAAGGGACGCGCAACGAACGTATACGGCGAATACATATCCGTCGGATTTACGAGCGTTTCGATCTCTCGCGGGAGCAAAACGCCGACAGTCGAAAGACTTGAAGTGGCTCGACACTCTCGCGGAGTGTGATGAATGTCGGATTGAACTGTCCGTTTGCAGTAGAAAAGAGCGGGGAGAGGGAAAAAAATTTTAATCGAGTTTCAGATTCTCTTCAGTCTACAATAGGTTTGATTTTTTTTTTTTTTTTAATAGATAGGGGATAATCTCTCGCTCTTCCACCCTGGTTCCTCTTTCGACGGATGATATCAAATACAATTGTCACAGTAGTCGCTTTTGACTAGTGAATATTGGATATTGTTGAGCACAACCGCCAAGAATCCCTCAATATCATGTGTCAAATTATATTTCGCGTTTAGATCCAGACTAGCGCGTGCATTATCTACATGATATATTTCGCACTCATTATAAATATTATATATAAGATTATATACACATATAAGATTTATGTAACTAACTTTTTTTACATTTAAATGTCCCGAATTTTTTGTATTTCCGTGTGTTTTATACAAACCAAGCAATTATTTAAGCACAAATTCTTGTTTTATTCAAAGAAACTGTCCGCACGAAATATCGCAGTCATCCGAACAAACATTCCTATTTCATTTTGCGCCCGAAAGTCTCGTTCGCAATACATCATCACCGTCAACGACCTTTTATATCAACTCGGTCCTGTTTTTGCCGGAGAGATTAATACGCGCAGACGCCTGCGTCTATACGGTCACAATTCCGTCCTGGCCGACTCATTGTCGTCATTAACAACGTACAGTCTCTCTTCTTTTTCCTCTCCTCTTCTCTTCCTCTTCTAGCAGACTTTCATCTCCGATTTCGCTCGTTCTGTTCTCTCCGCATTCTTTCCTCGTAAGCTTATAGCTCGCGATCACGTCATCCGCGGCAATGCAGTGCTCGGGCTTAAAATCCGGCGACGCGAGCCGTCTTTACACGGATCATCGACTCGCGAATCTCCCCGTATCCGAGTACAGGATCATCCATTATGGCCGCGCGAAGCAACGCTACGTTGGCCTATAGGCGGAGCGGATTCGCAAACGACTTCCTATCGACGCGATCTGTAATTGCCCGTCTCGGGGGAACGACTGAGTGATGAAGCTCCCTAGCGTAATTTCGTTCGTAGATCAATTTATGACCGGTTCTGTCGGCGTCGATTAACGTTGATTAATCAAATCTTTCTTGCCTTTATAAGGTCTATAATGGACTTGCGCGCAAGAAACAAGTCACGTATTTGAGAACGCTCTGACGTACAATAACACATGTATTATAGCCGTTATATCGTGATATAAGAGTTTCGCTTCAAATAGTCGAAGCGACTGATGTTAACTGACAGAGCGAGACCGATTCTTAATTGGTTGAGACTGTTTATCAGTCAGTCAATTCTTCTAATCATCTAGAGATAGAAAAAAACCTTAACTGGTTCCCATGCGATCAGTTATTTAAACGAAACACGTGGATGAATTTAAATCTAATGAGCGTAATTTAAAAAGACGGACGTTGTCTTGTTGTTTCAGTCAACATGATACTTTTACGTGATCGTAGAGAGCGCGGCCTTTGCGCGAAATGTGCCGCGCGTTCGTCCGACGATGTATGTACATATATTGTGCAAAAACACCGGAGCAACAGATGATACACAAGGGGTCGAAGAACTAAAAGCACTTCACGTGACATTAGCTCCGGTAACCAGGTCCGTCACGGCAATTGAAATCGATCGTCGTCTTGCCGAGCCACATGCATAATGCATTCTTAATCACACAGGACGCGAACGGCGGCGGTCCGGGAATGCGCATCGCACCCCGGTTGACATGCATTCGTTAGGCTACAACGTCGGAATGTTTGTAATTAGCACGATTCGTGCAACGCCGCGCTCGCGAGTGCGATAAGTATCAGAGCCGATGATTTTCTTGAGAAATTGAAGCAATACGCTCGAGCGTGTGTGTCGATGTTTCTTTTTATATATAATTATCGCAATATTAAACAAACGTGACTTCTGAATAAAGGAAGAGATATGCTTCTTTTTATTTGCATTGTACTTGTGAAAAATACACAGGAAGGGTTTTATTGCAATAACAGAAATTTCACAGGAAGGCCTGTGTTATGTGTGTTGATTTATTTAAAACACAACGTAAGAACAAATATAGCAGGTCTTTATATTACTCGCTCTCAATTATCGCTGTCGGCCGCTGTATTTATTGGGATATTGATTTGATCTATTTTCGCGCGCGGAGCACGCAGCAGATAGAAACGAGGTCGTAGAACCTAAGTGTCCCGCCGACGATATAGCTATATCGTCGTAAGTAACATCGTCATGATAATGCCGAGGAAATCGATTTTATCGCGAATATACGCTAATTGAAATGACGATTTAAATCATCTTCTTGTGTGAAAATTTAGGAAATTAGTCCGAAAAAAATTTAACAGAAAAATTGTACATTTATTTATTACAAAAATTTGTGCGTAAGAAGAAAATATTTATTAGATGTGTATACATAAAGTAACAAATAATCATCTAAGAAACTGTGTTGTACAAATATATTTCTTTATAAGAAAAATATTCCGTCTATTTTTTGACATTTCTCTTTTCTTTTTCTTTACTTTAGATACTCACTGTTTACGTTACGAGTTCTTTGATATCACAACCGTTAGTTACTTTGCTGTTCTTTCGTAGATACATATTGTATGCATACGTACGTTCGGAGAAATCAGGATGGCGTTGAGAGGCGAGCTCAAGGCAGATATACCGGTCGTATATGTATGTACGTATATATACGGAATCTTATCTGCGGCCGCAGATTATCGAATTTCCGAGCGTTAGATTAGATTTCTCGACGACCACGCGCGACGACCACCAGCTCAGCACACGGCTACGTTGGGTTTCTGAAAATAAACGCGTATGAGGATCTCGTCATCGTCGCCAGTACTCCACCCGGCATCGTGTACAACGTGTCGCGTCTCCGACGTGTTCGTATACATATACAGTGTGTACAGAGTGACTCGAATGTGGAGAATTTTTTTAAAAAGATGTCTATCAAGTTGTTATTATTGAATATTTAACAGAAAAATAGAGGATAATAATAAAAATAAAGTCTACAGTAATTTAGAAAATTCGAGATTAAAAAAATTTTTTTTGTAATGGAAAGTGAAAGTAAGATAAGTTTATTTAAATCTTGTGCAACAGTTTAAGAAAAAATTCAATTTCAAAGTGTTTACAGATTTACTGCAATTTAGAATTGTTTTAATCATGTGTGTTATATGTGCGATACTATGAACTGAAAATTATCAGGAATTTATGTTTAATCTTATCATGCATGCTTATCGAAATACAAGATTTTATTTCCGTATAATTTTCTTTATGAGACTCGGCTATATTTAACGTCATATTTTCATTAAATCTGTATATTTATGATTTTATTGAATAGATAAAAATATACGATAATCGACAAAACTAATTTACTCTCTCTTTTACATTATTAATTTCAATAAAATAAATGAATTCTGATAGTGTAACTTTTTAGTCATGACAAGTATATGCGTATATAAAGTATATCAATGTTTAAACTTCCGATATAATGTTGTATGTTCTATGTGTATCAATACACTGCATTTGTACACACGTATACACACTGTTATTTTTAAAGTATTGGTGATATGCGATTTCGAAAGGAGAATGAAGGGACGATAAGCGTCGGGACGGAGGAGCAAACCACGCGGAAATTCAATTTTATTCGTTACGAGGGTGGAACTGGTAAGAGAACTTGCCTCGTTCGATTTTCAATTATGACGTCGGACACTTTTATGAAGCAACTTTATTACTAGCTGGAAACGCGCGGTCCAAAACAAATTACATTGCGATCTGATAGACGTCTGCAACTACGTTGAATTATTAATAAGACATTGTTAATTTCTTATAACTTAACGTAGTTAAGTACTACCTACTTGCACGCAATACAATTAAAATTAATAAATCTTCTTAAGTCGGGTGATATATTTACTGTATAGAATAGCAATTATCACAAATAATCTCGAAGAGTAGTAACTTTAAGTAGACTAAGCGAGGATTCAGTATTATCCTACTTACTACTGCGAGTAAATCAGTTCAAATCCACAAGCCGATTAATATAGATTAAACCATTGTTATGCATTGATAATCTTAGTGTAGGCTATTATGTGTATATATTTTATTTATATATTACGATACTTGTGTCAGATTATCATTCATTTTGAAATAGATAGTAAATTTGTTAAATTTTAATACAGCTATATATTTGTTTCATACAGAATCTTGAATATCTGTAAAATTATTAGAGTAAATGTTGAAATTTGCGTGCATGATTACATGGTAAAGTGACAATTTAATTTTTTCTTCGACGATATTCCGGAGGATTCGCATTTTCTGGATGATGATTTTTCATCCGGAGTTCACCGAGAACTATTTGCACCCTCGTTTCGGAGAGACGTCGATCAAATTGACAGATGACGTTTTAATAGGCTCTAAACACGTGTTGTGCCGGAGGATAATTTTACGTCGTTAAGCCAAAGCAAACGAAACATAAAACGTTTTATTGAGGAAGATATTAAAAGCTTAAACATCCACTCAAATAATTAAAAAAAAAAAATCTCTTTAGAATAAAACTCTAAAGATTCATTTTACAGTTTTATGGTTATTATTATTTGTTTTTAAATTAGAAAGTGACTGATTGAAATATCATTTTCTTGGAAAATAAATAAGAACTGGTGATTGTCTCGATCGCGCCATTTTGTGATCAAACTCTCGTTGCTATAATCATGTTACAGTTCTGTACAATCGTACGTTTTGCTTTCGTGTTGGATACTTGTTAGGAAATTTCAAAGCGGTTCGCTGGAATATAGTTTATCCCCGCGTTGCCAATTACAGGTGTCGAAGCGAAACACGAACTCCTTTGCCGTAGAAACTTGCACAGCTTATTGTCGCAAAATACGCGTACGATCTACCTATAATTTGCAGCCAATTTTCGCGCGCGATGCTGTTTATCGAGTTAGCTCAACACTAAGTGAATTTGTTTAATATATCGCAATTTTGTAAGAACTTGAGGAAGTCAGCAATGTGTTTTGGGCTTTCTCTGTGACAAAATGAACATATGTGTAATATCTTTTGATACATAAGAAGACTGTTCTTTTTGAAACAAGAGAAGCTGCTAGCAACGTTTATTCTACTTGCACGCGTCGTTGTGACAGATAAGAACACACACACACAATCAATCTTAATACTATTAAGATAATAAATTTACATCACGCGCTTGACGATATAGTGAATCTCAATTTACGACTTTAATTATAGAATTTACAATTCCGTACATCATTCTAAGCTTCTCTACAACTCCTTTGCGAGTCCTCTCAGCTTCGAAATTACATTGTATGTTGACACATTGTTAGCCTGCGTACATACGTATTTGCTCGGGATTCTGGCTTTGTTATTCGTAGCATGATGTGACTACAGATGGTTACGAGACAATATACGAAGCTCTAAACTTCAGAATCGCTTCTCACAGAAAAGCAAACTTTAAATTTTCATATATTAATTATATATTAATATACATTATTATGTATTTTTATTATTAAAAGATCAAAATTCCGCAACTTGCAATTTTACATGCGATTCGGAACGTCTAGAGTGCACAATCGGCCGCGAAATGCGCGCCGTTTACGCGAGCTATGGCGCTGCAGCGACGATCGAATCGTGGATGCACGTCCATCGGAATTCGAATCTTGTCATTAATTGGAGAACGACGCCCGCTATTTGTCCGGCGCTCTCTCGCCATTCCGACCTACTTTCGCCATAGCTGCCGGTTAGAGTCTCTGCCAAAATCTCGCGTTGGAGATTTCGGCATCGTCAAACTCCACGTGGCCGAGAAATTGATTGTGAGCCGGGAAATACGCTCTCGTTTCAGTGAGGGAACGACTGCCTGGTATTCATCAGAGAGTTTGTATTTAATTAAGTCGAGAGAGTAACGCGAGCAAACGAGGTAACGCGACGCTTTTGTAATCCAGAAGAGAACGACGCTTGCACGAGTGTGTTTCGGTCCAGTTGTCGCTCGCGAGGACAGTTGTTCGTGTCCCTGACAATGACTCGTGCAATTGCACGCGCTCGGTATACAGTTTGTTAAACGCGCGTGTACAGCAAGATTGTTTAATCTGTCTCCTGATGCCTCGCGGCGTGTCTGCATCTTTCGGGAAAATTCAAATTAAATCCATCGTATTCGAACATCGAGCACGCACGATTGCACAAGCAATGGAAAAATAAACGCTGAAACTTGAGAAAGGCACGTGACTATATATCACGAGTTCTTATTTCAGCGATGCTATTACTTATCGCAACCTTGCTTTTTCTCGGCCGCGAACGAGAAAGCAGCGGGAACACGCCCTAACAGCGCCTGCTCACGCACGTGCCACCCACTAACTATTTCCGGCCACTTCCGCGAACGCCGTTATTCTCGGTATTCTTTGTCGCCTCTACACTTTCTGCCAAATAGGCCGACGGCCTGTTTACTTCGATCTCTCATCGGGGACGTTTATTAATAAATTTCGCGAGAAAATTGCATCCTTCTCCGCGCAAAACTTTTCTAGTTCGCTCTTTCAGAAATATTTTTCACGAAGAGTTTTCAGATTGCGAATGTTGCGAATCACGTGGTTGTTTTTATCGGAGCATGATCGTTTGACCATTACCTCTTAATTACAGCACTTGAAAAGATGAAGTGACACAAATATATCACTGGAATAAAATATATCACTTGGAATAAACTTGTGAAACTCAACCACGATCGATTTGTGGATTTTGTCATATTTAGTACTTATAACTTACTCTGAAGAAGAGTTTTTTCTAATTTATAAATAAATAACGATCATCACTAACAAGAATCATTTATGATTTCAGGTGGATCGGTCAGGGGGGAGGTTGAACCCGGTTCAAACGAGCTCACACCCGGCAGAAGGGCTGGCGGTGGTGGCGGCGGCGGTGGCGTCTTGGGGGTCGGTGTCGGTGGAGGCGGCTCTGGGGGCCGAGGCACCTCCGGGGGTGGCGGCCGCTCGAGGGACGAGCCGAGGAGGCACACTCTCGGCGGCGATCATCAGCCATCCCTTCATCATCAGCAGTTCAACGCGCAGCAGCTGCACCCCCTGCATCCACATCATTTGCCGCCACCACACGGCCAGTACGGCACTCCACCCTCACGTCACACCACTATGGATCTCGAGGTGAATCTTTGCTCACGCAACATGTAAATACACACTTATTGTTTGGGATGATGATCTCTTTTGCGCCTCTCTGATTTCTCTCCCTTATGTCTCGCTACTTCACGTTTTCCCGTTTTCCTGTTTACGCTTAGTCCGTAGATGACACTTTGTGGTAGTGAAATCTCGATAAATTCGGGATTACGATATGTAATGTATTATTTTTACTGTTCTGTTTTATTATTATTTTTTTTTGTACATATGTAGTTCAAGGTTCTAGTATTTCACAAAACTCGAGAGGTATCGAGATTTTACTTCAAATCCTAAAAAACTAGGACACAATCAGAACCTTTACAAACGTTTACTATCTTTTTTTTTTCAATTGCAATATGTACCTTTCATTTTTGTGTGATTTCTATTTCAAATTTTTCCGCTCTCTTTGTTTTTCTATTTTTTAAATTTATACATCTTTTATACATATATATGTATTTATTAAATATATAAGTACAATGATGTTTCCGTGTTTTTATATCATATATACTTGTTCATTTGTTTCTGGTATGTGATGTTAACACAATTGTTGTCACATAAATTTATATACTTCGTCTTATTAATATTGATTAAACAAAATCCATAATTTTTCACTATGTGCCCACAAGACGGGGTTTTATTCCAAGGTAAAATAAATTTTTCTTTATATCTACATGTACCATCTTGAATTTTCCGCCGATAGGATTTGTGTCTAATGTAATGGGGCGGCTCGATTTTTAACAGACTCACTGAACATTTCTTTTGTCACGTGGCTTTGATGTCGCACGTTGTTGTTTGATTTTTTATAAATGAATAACTCACGTGTATAACATAAAAAGTTACACGAAATCAAAGAACGTTCTCGCATATGTTGTACGAAAATTTTATTATTTCAATTCTTACACGAACTATTTTGTATAATATACATTAATATAAATTAGAAAAGAATTTGACATAATAATTTTTGTTTCCTTCTCACATTCCTGACAATTCAGACGACAATGATATACTCGAATGTATAAACGTAATCGACAACACTTCGATTTCGCTGGCGTTTCTCTCACGTGATGCTATAATTTAGAATAACCACGTGTGCAATCGAGTGTGGAGCACATATATGTATATAATTATCAGACAACATATCGGATTGAACAAAAACTTTTGTTTCTCTTCTATGTTTGTGAAGTAAATTATTCACTGAACAATTTTATTCGCGCGATTAACTAAAGTTTTCTTTAATTCTGACTTATTATTGAGATTTTATTTACCTTTCAATATACGTATGTATTGAATTCGTGTTATTTGTTCTTTTTTTTCTACAGAGAATGGGAAATGTTCAGTCAGTCAATTATATTTACCGTGCAACAAAAACGTTCGTTTTTTTTTTGCATCGAGAAGGCTGTATTTCTCGTTTCGGGAATGTTGCATTCAAGAAAACGCACAACAGATCTAGTCGATGCACTACTATAATAGTGAAGTTTTATTTATGGACCGTGCACGTGAATGCACACCATACACGTTTATATTGTTTATCTACATCTTCATCTCCTATTCTTCTCCCTCGTAATTTTTTTCTCGCATTCACGGCGGAAATATAAACGTTACTTACTTTTAGAAATATGGGCTTTATGAATTACACAATATTCGCATCTTTCGCTCGATTAAGCGGAGATTCAAGAGGATGTTTTTGTTATTTAAAATGGAGCGAGAGTATTGATAGTTCCTACAAAACGGAATAAATATTTTTCACTACTTTATATAGAATATGTTACATATTGTTTTTACATGTGCTAAAAATTAGAAATTGCAATTAATGAATGTTGAAAGTTACGACACGGCGTGTAATCATTTACGTGAATTATATTAAAATGTAAATTACATCACACATGAAAGATTGCAGTAGCATTTGCAATTTTCTCGTTTATTAATTACAAAGAATATTATTAATAATATTGCACAACACATACGTGATAACATTATTATAGCATGTCTATTAAGTATTTATTTGATATATGTTTATCGAAGTAAAAACCAGCTGATCTCGTTTGAACGTCAAAGTCATTTTAATCCCTCGTATGTTGTGAGACTGGAAATGTGGATAAAATATTATTTAAATACCCGCAGCTTATTACGGTAGCAAATAGAGTGAGCGCGGTCAAGAACCGCCGGTATAATGAGGGGAAGCGGTTAATTAATTACCATCCACCTACGACGTCCTCGTTTCTTGCGCTCGTCATTACCGATAATTGGAGAGTACCGAACATAAATGTATTCACGTAAGCTTCGTTCTCTCTTAACGTTACCAGATTTTCGGGTTCGTTTTTTTTTTTTGGCATGTTAATTACCTGGATGTTAAAAGTTTTTACGGTAACAATTTAAAAACTGAGAGTATGCATAAAATTCTACACTTTTAACGTAAAACCATCATTAGCTTGTGACCAAAAATATATTTTGTTCAATACAACTTCAGATATTGAGATAAAAAAATATTAAACAATTAATGAACAAAAAATATTAAACAATTAATGAACTAAGGCTCGTAAAATAATAAAAATATATTTTTATATAATAATAAAAAAATATATTTTTATTCCGCAAAATATACAAGATAAAAGCTACAAACTTGTTTTTTTTATTTAATGATGAACGTAACGGTTTGTATTTGTATAAACATTCGCGTTAATAGACCAAATTATTTTTTCGTGTAAATAAATTTTAAATACACCATTTGTATTCTAATCGCGAGCATTAGTTCTGAACGTCTTCTCTCGCGGTATTAATTCCAGTTCCAGGCGCAATTTAGATATCATTAAACTTCGCTCGTATTATATCGCATTCGGAAGATCTAAAGATCGTGGAACTCGTGTCAGACGGATGTCGGACGATCAATTAGTTCGTAGCACGTGGTTATTGAGCACACCCCTCCGGGGTGTCTCCGTGGTTTAGTGCAAGATAATCGAACTCGGCGTGCAGATGGTGCACATTCGAGATAGTGGATGTGAGCGTTACGTCATCGTGCTCGCCAGCTCTGCTATTAATTGACGGCCAACTCGACTTGTAGCTTGTTCTGTCACTATGTGTAACACGTGGTGGTTACACGAAGTGCGCGATTGTTTTGAATCGCGAAAATACACTGCCGGAAACAGGATCGAGTTTTTTTTTATCGGATTTCAGATATTATAAAAATCAATTAAAACAATTAAAATGCTTTATTTACAATTGACATACTTTTACTCAAAAAAATGCCCACGATACAATTGTCAAAATTTAACGAACTTTAATTATTACACAATTAATATATATTTGATGTATATATTTTATATAAGTTTTTAAATATAAAATATCTCTGGTCTCTTTAATCCCCCTCTTTCCAACCCTTTGTTATAGTTGTGCGTTAAGGTGTAAAGCGTGTACTTTTTTCTCCCTCATCGTTTTTTTATTCTTCTTGTCTTTTTTCTACCTTTTATCTTTTTATCTCAAAGCGTTATGACAACGTTGTAGATATTTACCACGCGTTCCATTCTCGAACGTGAGTTGTATATGTTATGTATCATAAGCGCTAACTTTCTTGCTTTTTTAAAGAACGTGTCGGAAGTAAAAAGTACATAATCTTATTTTCTTCCGTGTAATATATTTTACGTAATTTTATCAATATATATGGGAAAATGCATATGCAGAGTGAGAAATAAAATTTAAATTGTTTATTATCTATAGATATTTGGTTTGAAAGTTATTAAGTAATTGATTTAATATATACAGTATCATTTTTTGATGAGATACAGAAAGAATAACCGCATAAAATACAAACGTTGTTCAAATATAATACAATTGTTTAAATATTTTATATAAATATTTATTATAATTCAATCTTTAACGAGATGAAATTAAAATATATTTTATTTACCAAAAGATACATTTAGTTATATATATATATATATATATCTGCTTGCTAAATAGAAAAAAAATACAAAATTACAGAGATAATCTGCATTTCTATATGTTTGTGTTTGCAAATATTTTTATATAGTACTGTTTTGTCATGCAAAATGCATAATTACTCTCTCTCTCTCTCTCTCTCTTTCGTTCTCTCAGCTCTCTTCAAATTCTCGCGCACAGGCCATAAAGAAGAGGATATTGGCATTTCCATGACAATAACCGATTTACGGAATGTAATGACGTTTCGCTAGAAGTAACAACTCGATGATCGTAAACGTGTGCGCCTTGAAATCCGAAAAACTGTTCATGGAACACGTTTCATTACGAGCAGGAAGTTAGCGCCTATGTGTTATTTGCAGCCGCAATTACGGGTCGAAGTTACACGACCCATCTGTCAACGAAGAGCATTTCGATCGTCAACGACACAACAATCGCTCCATTTTTTTTTGTATTTTCTCCCTTTTTTCTCCTCCTCCCTTCGATACCATCATTTCCGTTTCAATCGCCGGTCTTCTCTCTTGTCTGCTGTTATTTATTTTTACTCTGCAACATATTACACATCTAACTGGTTTTTTACTTTGTGTGTGTGTTTCCGTGTTACCTGCCGCGTGACCGACCAACAGATGGGGACCAAGTCTCGCCAGAGAAAGGTAATTTTTGAATTTTCATGCTTTCCATGCAAGATTGCCTGCGCAATCAATTCTTTTCCGTCAACGTGCATGTCGGCATGCTGACACGATCGTTTTTTCTCTGAGTGGCATTTAATCCTCGACCCTTACCGTGCGTCTAATTGTTCGCTCGGCAACTGTCGTCGTGATCATATTCGTAATATGACAGGCGGTAATAAAAATCTCGACGACGCATATAATCGGGTTATAATTAGAAAACTACAACGAGAAAAAAACTCTTCAGTTTGTAAAGTTCTAACGATAATATAAATGTTGCTTTGTATATTTGTGTGCCGGAATCATACTACTCGCCTATACTTGTAATATTTCTATTTGCCGGTTCTGTTTGTTGTATATATAATATACTTATAATATTAGCAAATAAATTGTTTGTTTACTAGCAAATAAATTCGCGTACTTTTGAGTAAACAGATGAGTAACGAACTTACTTTATTTGTAAAAAAAAATACTACACGATTAGATGCACAAAAGTGTCTGTTGTAAATGTATTGAATAATCCGTTTATCATTTTCTTTTTCGTGAATGCCACCAAGTAAAACTTCAACTGAAACAGCAAGGCGCTCAATGCACATGTGCTGAAAATTGATCGATTTCACGTACTTGCAGTCGCCTCTTCCGCGCGGATATCCGCCCCCTTCGACTATGCTTTTCGATGACGACCCGGGCATCATGTCCGAGGTGGAGACCTCGAGCACGGGATTTCGTCGAGGCGGCAAGCAACGGAGCAGCTTGCCCGTCGTACGAACGCCCAGCAAGACTTTGGAGCGACCATTAGGTAATTCGCAAAAGATAAAACTTACGCGAACAAAAAATTAGCAAAGTTAAGAAAATTTGCGTAGGTAATTAAAAGTTTAGTCTCTTTCTTTTTTCGCAAATTAAAATTACATCGGTTTTACTTCATGTTATATAATTTTCTAACTATTGATATTGTAAAAAAAAAAAAAAACAATCTTAAAATTAACAACACATTTTCGTGATAATAGCTTTCCTAGAATAAGTACTTTAATGTATTGTATCTACTTTCTTGTGTGTTTTTTACTCAAATGCATTACGACTTCACTGACAATGCGATTTTGCGTTTGCTTTTTCTAGGATTGGTGTTCCTGCAGTACAGGAACGAAACGAAGAGAGCTTTGCTGCCGAACGAGATTACCAGTATAGACACTGTCAAGGCTCTCTTCGTTAGAAGCTTTCCGAAACAACTCACCATGGAATACTTGGATAGTCCCCACGTAAAAGTCTACATACACGACAGTAACAAGGATATGTTCTACGAACTCGAAGATTTAAGGTAATATCTCTCTAAATTTTTCTTAAAAAAACATTATAGTTTATCTCTTAAATTTAAATAAACAGAAATATTTTATCGCAAAATAGTCCATTTGCTTTTGTGTATCAAGAATGAAACAAATTAAATTCTTGCTTCTTATTTATATAGTAAAAATTTAATAGATATTTTGCAATATATAACATTTTAAATATTCCATTCAATATTTCTAATTAATTCACTTTTTATGGTATAATAACACGATAAATGTTCGATAAAGCGACATTTATTAAGATGCAAATGTGTAAACGTGATTGTTTTGTGTTTTAGGTCACACCTAAGAGACATCCGGGATCGCAGTGTGCTGAGACTTTTCGAAAGCGCCGACGGAGTGACAGGGATGCCGGGGCCATTGGGAGTGCCAGGGGGTGGCGGCGGTTTGCCGCCTCACTGGGAAGATCAGAGCTACTTCAGCGAGCCAGAATTCGACAGCGAATATCAGCATCAGCACATTCACAAGAGCAAGGTAAGTGCACGTTAACGAGATCTCGTTCGTAAGTCCGTCGCTTTCATGTTCCTCGTCGGGAAGATCGAGTTAGATTCTTTCACCTCGCTTGCCGTCAAATTGATTCGACAAAGAGTGGTACTAATCGTATACAGAAACTTTGGAAAAAGAACGAGAATCAAATGAAACACATCGAAACGGGTTTACAAAAGTTTACTCGGCATACACATCACATTTACGTATACAGAATACAATACTAAGAGCTAAGTCTCGAGCTTAGGCTGTACCGTATGTTGCTGATCGATCAAGGCGGTCATCTTGCCGTCGTCGTCCAATTAAGTCTGCCTTTGTCGCGCCGAAGTCGATCAATCAGCACGCATCGTAAAACGCATCTTCTGAAATGAGTATTCCAGTAAAAGCGATCGTTATTATTCGCGTTCAGTTCCTCGAACTTTACGAGATAATACTGTCCTATTACATCGACGTTACGTCACTCCGCTAATTCAATTTCTCTTAAGACTATCCTCGTATACGGGTTATCGCGACGTTTATCGTACATCGTAGCACTTACAGAATTTCTCAAACTTAATCGTAGCACTTACAGAATTTCTCAAACTTAATCGTTGTAACAGTTAAGCGAAGCAGAGAATAAATATAATCGGCAAGATGTCGTGTTACGTGCAAGCTTTCACGTCTCGTCAATAATTATAAGCTTTTGTTTATTTGTTTTTGTTTTTCAATCGAGCGAGATGCATGTATATATGCGATATAACAAAACAAATTTAACACAAAAACGATTCTACTCGCGAAACATGACTTTGCTACTAGAAATAATTATTCAGAACAAGAGAAAACTGATAACTGACAAAGAAATTTAATTAAAAATCGCGTGATTCGTGCAAGTGACCAGTCATCGTTGCCCATAACAACTTATAAAATTATACTCAGCGATCTAAACATGGCGTGGGATACTTGGGAATGTTCCGTTCTCCAGAGAGAAAAAGAGAGATCGTCGATTTTTTTTTGTGAATTTTCATCGACGTCGTGTCAATCGTATCAGCGCGATCCGGATCTATCTTTAATCGCGGACGCTCGATAAATTCCCTGAGAATTCATGCAACGTCCCTCATGAATGTCCTCGCGCGATTCATCGCGTTTCGTTTTAGAACGCTTTGCACGCTTGCACGGCCGGCAAGAACAGCGCGCCGGAGTAAAGCTTCTTGGGCACAGATCTCCAGCTCATTATTAGAGCTTTTTCGAAGGGCTCGTCGGCGCAGCCGTCGCACACGTCCATCACTTGCCTAACCTCGGCCTCGGCGGGCTCGCGTACGTTTTCCTCCTCCTCGTCCTCCGTCTCTTTCGTGAGCTCGAGGCCGTAACTCGTCAGTCCTGCGTAATAGTCGTTGTCCAAACCCTGAGGGATGGAGTACCCGTCGTCGAGGATCGATCCGTCGCTCAATTGCAACAGTCCTCTCTTCTTCTTCTTCTCGGTCTCGCGCTTTCCCAGCTTCTTGTCATCCGCAGTTTCCGACCTCGGCACAAAAGACACCTGAAAGTTCGAGAGGTTGACACGTTAAGCGTCGTTTGCTGTCTGTTGAGTAAATAGCAATTTACAGCGCGGGTATATCTCGTTTGCTTTATTCTCTCTTCGAGGAGAAGAACGATACAGCACGGCGCAAGAGTTTGTTCTTGATTCAGACAGAACGTAGGTGTCTTCGCAGAGAAATCGTTTAATCGGATTTAACCGCCATGCAGAAAAACCGAAAGTAAAACAATCAACTTGTCTCACGCAACGGTAAAATGATTCGAACGTTTCGAAGTAAAGACAAGTTAGCTGAAAAGTGCGAAAGTCATTCAATGAGGGAATTTGCTCGAGAGACGAACAATCTTAATTCTCGTGCAAGTCGAGAATACGTTCGTCGAGATTATATTATATTCCCACTCTGATTTGCTGTAATTTTTTTTTAGTTTACTTTCTTACGCTAAGTAGGTCGGAAACTGAAGGAACTCGCACAATTTGATATTCGCTAACTAAAAGTTTCTTCGAAGTTTTTCAAGAAAGTGCAAGATTCAATTATTTATTTCTATAAAAGAGACTATCCATTGAAATAAACAAAAAAGTATTATATATTATATAAGTAAAATAAATTACTTTATACATATTTATGTATTATTTAAAAACTTGTAAAGACTAAAAGATAGATATATAGATATTTTCTCTGAAAAGAAAACGCGACGCTTAACTTCGATCTAATCAAACTCACCTTATTGTCGGAGCCAGCAGCTTCCGAAGTTTTCGCGGTGTCTCTCTTCTCGACCGATTTCTTGGTCAAATCTGACGCTACCGCCTCGTCGCGAATGTCTCGCTTCCTCGATTCGTTTTTCTCTCTTTTGAAGAGATTGTGATAGGACCCGCTCGGAAAGATCGACGATGGTCCGGCAGCTGCGGATAACTGTTGCTGTACCGGATTGCTGATGAACTGCGACGGCAGAGCGGGGAAGGTTGTTGACAGTACGTCGAGATTCAAAGGCGGAAGCGGCTGCGAGGGCGATTCCGGAGCCGGCGGCAACGCCGGATGACGAATGGTCACGCCGTTTTGTACGATCTGAATCGGCGCTCTCGGATTGATCTTCAACTAGAAACATTGTGTTCGCATACATGAAATATTCATGCTCGCTCGAGCGTGACGAGAAACGTAGGAGAGAAGCTCCCACACGTGTGCGAGCTGAACAGAAGCGCGTTTCTTTCAACAGCGCGTGCGTGCGTTCGAAAGACGTCGTAAAAGCGTCTGAAGAAACGCGTTGTTTATGATGACGCTAATTGAGGAGCGGAGTGAAGGCAATTAGCCTGATGATACGGCACGCGCGTGCTTTCGAGCGTGTGACAAAGCGAGAAAACGTGATTATACTTGTGTATTGATCTGGCCGCCGGTGAGGAAGGGATGCGGCGGCAAGGGCGGTCCGGTTACAGGGGCTCGCGTGGTGGTCCGTGGTGTGTTGTTACTCGTATCGTGTTCGTAATGATGAGCGTGGTGGTGCTTGTGATCTTTGTGCGCCTTTCCCGCAGTCAGCGCGACGTTGTACAGCTGCACCATCGTCAGCTCTCCTAAGTAGCCACCGGAACCTGGGAGATAACAGATTGTTAGTTATCATTCTGACGTTTTACACTACAATAGCTGTGACGGTAGGAATTCTTTTAAATTAGACAAAATGAAAATTCGAAAAATATGTAAAATATATAATATCGAAGAAATTTTCCAAGTATCTATTTACGTAAACACTGACATAATAAAAATAATATACAAAAATATGTTTTTACCTGGTGGCGCGTCTTCTCCCTCCAGGAAACCGCCACCCAGTTGTCGTTGCTCTTGTCCGGAAATAGCAATTCCGCCACCTTTGATAACATGCCCGACTAACTGAAATAATCACGACGACGTAGAATGTAATTTTGTTTTTTTGCGTAATATAACGCGCGATAGAGAAAATGCGGTCCGATTTGATCGATTGATCGACGACAACGTGAACATATTAGTGAGAAGCTACTGATTGATATACAGAACAAAAGACGGATTGTGTCTTCTTTGTGAGATATAATAGCAGTAGATGGATTGCGCGCTTTTTTTTTTTTTTTTTTTTTTTTTTTTTTTTTTTTTTTATTTGAAAGTAACCTTGGCGTTCTCGGACAGGAATATACATCGCGATATAGAATTCTATATCTTTTCATTTCCCGTTTATTCTATTCGTTATTCTATTTCGTCGCCATTCTTTTTCATTTCGTTTCTGTCCGACGCAATCTGAATACAGGAAGGCGTTGTCTCATGACAGTTCTCATGCATTCAGAAGGTCTAGAAATTTACTACCACGTAATTGCGAATCTAGCATTTAGAATTCAATTTTAATCGTTTCATTTAACAATAGTATATCAATTAAGCGCGTCAGTATCCGCGTTTTTCTAAAATACATCACAGTTTTCACTGGTTTTTTGTTATTGTAACATATCTATCTGTATGTATCGACAGTAGCAGGATCGAACGGGTGAAAAGAAGTATTGCGAATAAACGCAGATATCGTTGCGATCTTTAGAAACGCGTTACGCGTCTCTATTTACATATTATACAATCAAATACTGCGACTCTATGGAAATGGTCGTTTTGTGTGGAAGCGGCATTAAGTTGACAAAACCGTGGTGACAGTGCACTCGACTTTCGCGTGGGTAAGGTGCGGTAGACGTGATACATTCGCAAACGTGACTTGTATGCGGACAGACAGAGATACTTTATGCTGCGTTGGAAGCACGCTTGTTCAAGAAATTCTTGGCGCGTTTAGCATAAACGATAATTGAGACGACTGTAATATAGAACTCTTATGCAACTATGCGCTTATGCTCCGGTGCAAAGCAAGACAATCTTCTCTTGCCTTCTCTTAAGTGGAATGTTTCTTCTTTCCTCGGTACAAACGCTACAATCGCAAGAACAACATTCGTGGAATTTTAATAAAACCGTAGTTCGCGAAATAATGATATCGTTGCCTCGCATTAGTTTAATCGGACGAAAATATTTTTGCCTTAGGATTCTTGCGTTACCGTGTGTTTTATTGCACGTACCGATGCACAACACCGCGTGTATTTCGTGTAATTCGCAAAATACTCACATAATATTCTTTGATATAATATTTTTTCACGAAAAAGAGAGATTTATGATTCTCTAGAAAATAAAAATTGTTTTACACGAAATGTTTCGCGAGATTGTGCTATTTTAAAAAAAATAATTTTACACAAAACGAAAAACGAGTGTGTGTTACGCACATTACGAAATATAAATTTGTGTATCTGATATTTATTATGAAAGAGTAAGTTTGTTACGCAATTTCAGCGTACAACAATATTTTATAGCAGAATAATATTGTCAAAATATAAATATCTTGGCGAAAACAGTTACAGGTATTCGAATATTTATTTTTCAAAATAAATTATATTTTAACGTTTATTTTTCAATAACATTTAACACTTCTTTTAAAATTGAATCAGTTTTATTATCTGCGTAATTTTTTTTTTGTTTTAATTACTGCAAAAACTTTTGCAACGAGTAATATACAGCGGCTACAGATTTATATATAGCTATAGATTTTTCTACGTCGTGTAGTAGTAAAACCGCGTGTGTGGTCAGACGCGCGCGGTTCTATCCGGGGATATACTTAAGGCGCGTATTAGCAAAAGCACTTCATTAGCGTTAATTGATTTCACCGCGTTAATGCACTCATTCTGTGCGCGACGAGATCTGCAATTTCATCGTCGTTGAAATTCGCATCACGAGTTTGTGGTGCGGTATAATTAGCACAGGATAATTGCAAGCATAATCCATTAAATAAGTGCTATTACTCCTAAAGACAATTTGTGCGACAATTTTGTAGTCGAAAAATGTCGTCCTTGTGCATCACGATTATTTCAATAATCTTTAAGCATTTCCGGAACTGTGCGCGATACGGTTTCGACTGTACTCCAAGTTTTTCCACGTTTGTTGTTTCCTGCGTTTTACACGCGAAAGATGTAGGCCACGTAGAAAACAGTTAAAACAATAGCTTTAATTCAGGTCAAATGACGATTAAGAGGCGCGTTGTTGAGCAGAGAAGGGGCGACTATTTTAGTCCTGGAAGGACGACAAAGCATGAGTTGACGATTACCGTCACGATTCGTAAAGCCCGAACACGAGAGTGAGAGACACCCGACGCAGTTTTCTCGTTAGAGTATCAAGGACAATGCGCCACCAGTGCGCCGTTCGTGCGCTTCTCGCGGCGACCCAGATTTGTCGCCGCACGAAAAGTGCAATCCCGCGAGCGAGGCAACGCGTATTTCTTACGTATTATATCGTCGAATCGTGACTTCGTTGTAACTGAAACTGCGCTCGGCGATAATATCGGGCGAGTTCACAATAGGGTTTCTTCGAACGAGAAAACTAACTGTCTGAATCCTCGTATAATTTGATGTCGATATTATTGCGAATTGCTACACTCTCTTGAAATAAAAAACAAGTGTATTCTCTTTACCGAAAAAGATATATTAACTCGAAAAATATTGTGAAAATTGGTGATGAGTGATATTCGTCGAAAATTGGAACCGAAGTTACGGAATTTCAAATTCGAGAGAGACCGATAATTTTCTTGAAAACAAACGAACACTCGCACGGGAAAAACAAAGGGCAACAAAACTTTTGCATATCAAGTTCAACGCGAGAAGTGGAGCTATGTGTTTGTTCTCCGTCAAAATATCAAAAACACAGCAGACGTCCTCTCGTCCGTCTGTTTGCGAAACGATGCGCGAGAAGGTGAAGCGCCTAAGGGTCAAAGACAACGTAAAGTCGTGCTTACCCTGTTGTTGAACCCGCGACCGACGCGCTCGTCGTTGACCCAGATCTGCCACTCGCCGGTGCGGCCGTTCCAGCTCTGACAGGAGTGGTACCACTTGTTAAGTCTAAGCGGATAATTCAATCTGTACAAGTTGTGACCGTTGACGTTCATCATGTAGTACGAACTCCTTGGTGTGTTTGCAACCCAATAAAGTTATACTAACAGTCGCGCACGCGAGATTCTAACAGTTTGGCGCGCGATTCGCGTCAGAATAATAGAACGAAAACGCGTCTCACGTATATACACAAGTTTTGTTCACATTATCAATTCTTTAATTATTCGCGTTTCAAGTGTCAATAAGATCGACTTCAATCGTTGGGTTAACAATGATCGCTGTTTGAAATTAACAATTCTTCGTTAATTTGAAATAATTAATGATCGCCGAAACGCCGAACACAACACTTCGTTATGTCATATTGATCCTGGAAGCCGAGCGCCATTTTTAGACACGCGCGAGGAAGGAACGTATTGTTGGTGTATTTATGACACCACGCATATCCGCCTATCCGCCTATTGTCACGCTCGTCTGCGTCACGGGAAAAAAAAAAAAAACGTAAGAACAACGCGTGTGTATGTATGCGTGCGTGTGCAACTTTCTATCGGCACAAAAACCGCAAACCACGCGGAACCTTTCTAAACTGCATATTGAAAACACGGTTGAACAATTTCATTGTTTGCATGCGAGTAATAACGTAACGGGTGCAAATCGATTCTTGCCACGACGGAAGGCGGGACTTTTAGCTACAATACTTATAGGAGAAGCCAACCGCTGATCCGCAAAAACGGATGAGCATTGCGTGAGAGAATCGAGATTACGCAACTGCATAAAAAAACTTTTATCTCGCGCTTTTAGTGTTTGAAGAGTTCTGTTTGCGGTAAATAGTTTTTTGATCGAGTATGTAAATTCTCTCTAAAAGAAATTTGATAAAATTCAATTTTGTTACGTGTATTGCACACGCATGTATGAAGTGTTGAATAATATATTACCTATTACACACATAACGTGTTTCAATAACCGTACGAACAAGCACATTAAGTAAATCACACGAAAACTCGTTATTGATATTTGTACGATAAAATTTCATAAAACTTTGACGTTTTCATTGGGAAAATACCAGTGTGAGTTTTCAAATTGCTTGTGTACATCGCCCACAAATGAGAGAACATTATTTTTAATGACTTTTGGCAATATTTCGAAATAACCAGTGAAAAAAAAAAAAAAAAAAAAAAAAAACTACGCGCGGATGTATCGCGCGTCTATTTTTGTAAAATGCTGACAATTGAATATGCCATTTATATGCAAGTATATTGTTTGCTTATCCGCAGTTTCCGCGCTGTTTTAATAAACAATATATCAATTATGCGAAACTAGGTCAACGGCGAATTAGCTCACTGCGTAAAATTCGTTAATCAAATACTCACGCCGCAATTTAAGAGCAGCAAGTTCAGTCGTCGTTTTTTTAACGGCGGTAACGAGTTTTTCTACGTTGAAAAAAAAAAAGAGACCTATTTATCTCTTCTTTGCATACATATCACTCGGATGAACATACGACATCGTTACGTTGTCAACTTGTTCGTTTCTTCCTCGCACTTCGAGATGTATATAAAAGAACACGCGAGAGCTCTCATTAACACGAGATGAAAATTTTAACGACAGCCTTCCGCGTAAATGTCAAAAGATCTCGGAAAAATTCCAGCAAACGTTGGAAAAGCAAACTTCCCATAAGCGCTGCACTAAAAACTCGATTTAAATTAATTAACGTGTACGAAGCGCCATTTGTAACACCATTACGCGATAATTTGCGAAACTTTCGGACGATAAACAACGCCGGGCTCTCGCTTTCACGTCCGATAAAAGGTGAAAGGAGAGAGGAAAACGGGCTTGGCGTTGAGCACTCACCTGCGTAAGAAAACAGGGGATGGTCGTTGCTGTGATTGTAAAATTTCGTCCACATGCAGAGAGTGAACTCCTTCATGCTCGGCAAATCTATCTTGTAATGGATGTACTGCGGGAGGAAGACAGATCGTTAGAACGGTTAGATTAGCCGACGTGAGGCGTTTCTAGCATCTATCGCGATCCTGAATTGTCAATGCCGCCGGCGTGTGTATGCGTCGGAGATTAATCGCTTCGTGCGATTTAATCTCGCCGTGAATGTGTGCTGTCGCGTATCGCGCGCGCGGTCCACATTATACTGGCGGTCTTACATTATTAATCGTTAACGTCGATTCCCGTGACTCCCATTAAAACCCCCGCGTTAAGTAAACGCCACATTGGCGAGCGGTGTGCTCCCTCGGGCGCAATCGGACGTGTGTGTAATTGAACAATCATGTGAAAGCAATTGCCGCTCGATAGAATCTGGGTTGAAACCATCTGGGTTTACGCGAGTCACTGGATGAGTTTTCGAATTATGGAAAAAACACTCACAGAGTTAGAGAAAATTATAAGTTTGAGAAAAGAACGCGCGCAAGAAGCGTGTTTGCCATTTATTTATACGTGCCGAAGCGCGGTGCATTTTCATTAATTGATTAGACTGTTGACGTACGCGGACGACCGTAATAAGATTCTTATGTGTATGCACACATAATGTAACGTTCCGCTCCAAGACGTGCACTGAACATATTGATAAACACTGCATACTAACAGTCCGTTCGTGCTGCAGGCAGTGAAATCGGCTCGGTGCGTGTTGTAGAATATCGCGATGCAACACACACACCAACTAACGACCGAATGTCGTGTTTGTTGTGCGGTGTTCCACTCTTGCGTCAATGCGGTTGTAACAAACACAAGCGAATTGAGCGGAAGAAAAATATGGTTAATCCTCCCTTGAAATAGAAATTGCAATACAACGCGTATTTAAAAAAAAAAAAAAAAAAAAAAAGAAAAAACTACAAAACTATGCTGTGTGCACGCGTTTAAAACAATATTATTTGTGCGGTCGATGTCTTCTTTGTGTTTTGCGCGCGTTTGTGTATTGTCTTAATTATTATTTTTTAACTATTATTAAAAAAAATTACAAGATCTTATTTGTGTCATTTTTCAACCGTAAGTGCAAAATTATGTCTCGCGGAAAGTAATCGCGTTCTCGCGTAAAAGCGCTATCAATAAAAATGATCGCTCTTTTCGCGCGCATCAATTTCATTTTCAAAGGATTATTTTTCCAGATCACATTTCCGCATTATAATGCATTTTTTTTTTTTAAGTGCACGCGAATGAGGCTTTTTTTTCAAACTACTTGTTCTCCAAATCTCATTATCGCTGACGTCACTTTAAAGCGAGCTTGTGAAATTCGTTACGGCCAACATGAACATGACTCGACATTCGCGCGAGAGTGCACGCGTTTTCGTCATCGGTGATTGCGTGAATTTACAGTTAATCGATTACGGCGCGCGTCGTTCGGGCGCGAAACGCTTCTTGTGCGTGCGTCATTTCTTCAACCCTCCCGCGCGATTGTTGTTGGAGAAATAGATCCGGCCAAAAGCGACCGCAAAATCGACGGTGCCAATGAGAACCGCTCAGACACACGTCCAGTTCCTTTCGGTTGTCGACTCGCATCAAATTCTCCGCGCATTAACGCAGCAGCTCGCCGCAGAAATACGCGTGTTCGACGGGGAACTTGACGCGTAATGTTTCAGACCGGCCTCTAAAAGGGAAGCTCGTAAATTTGACGGGCGGCTTGAAATATTCAATCGTGGCCGCCGCGCGCTCGCTCAATTTTCCGCAGGTGTGTTTGCATTACGATAATTTGCGCCTGTAATTCTCGTGACTTATCGACACGTCGAGGCTGCAAAGTCACGTGATCAATCGCGCGAAGTCTCTTCTCCGGACAACAAAGAGAAGTTATTAATAGTAGAAGCAAAAGACTTTCGCGAGTAAACAAAAAAAAAAAACGCAAAACTATTAAAAGCAATGTACTTTAACAGAAAATTTTTTTCTAAACAGAGCGCGACACATATAAACGCTGAGCCTGAAGAAGCGAAACAAAAAAACAAATCCGGCAATTTCGAATTTGCAGAACTTCCGTAATAAAATTGATTCGTTCCGATTCGATCCGATTGTTACTTTTCGTAGAACTTTCTGTATCGTTTCTGTTTTCTCAGCACGAGATAACCTCGCGAATCTCGTTTCCGCGAATTCGCTCTTTTGGCGGTGGCTGCACTTGATATCATCCCGACATTATCGAGAGCGTCATAAGAGGCGCCGATCGCATCAAGCGCGGCCGTTAATTGTGGGGAGAAACGAAGCCGATGAACGATCGTGCGATAACATCTTTTGCGTCTTGAAGAGAATGAACGACGTAACGAGCGTAGAAAGTATATACAGCTGACGCAGACTGCCTTTGTTCCCGTTCGCGGATCCATTTACGAGCTCGCGATTTCGAGCGACAGTCTTTCTTTTCTCGCAAAGCCGCAATTATGCCTGCTTGGCGTCCAGCCTGAACGATCCCCTCGGACGATATCACTTGGCAGAGAGCGCGAGTTTCGATGAATAAAAGAAACATTGCACCGTCGCTCGCTTTCCATTGCGTTCGATTTTACCGATGCACGCATAGATTTGTTTGTTCGCGAAAAGATCCAGATTGCCTCTTGATAAGTATTGTAAAATTCTAATCTCGTTTTTTATCTTTGACACTTTTCTCGAATGATGGAAAAATTATCAATATCGTTGTGACATTGAATTTTTATAATATTTAATATATTATGTTTTACATATTTAATATATTATTATAATATATTTAATAATAATATTTAATAATATTTAATATATTATTAAGTATTGTCGTTTTGATGGTTTCACCAAATATTCCGATAAACAAATTGATATACAAAATTTGCAGTTTTAATATTCAGAGCTAGGTTTTTACGTAACGCAGGGAACGTTCACTTATGTATATAAATAAAAATGCAAATAGTCACAACGAAGGTCGTTGATATTATACCGTTCTAAATGAGAAGTTTATTCTATACTTCCTTTCTCCTGAAATCGCTTATTTGTTTTTGTGCGTATCATAAAAGGTGCCAACATGAGAACTGTCAATCTGAGAACGTTGTGTATTTGAAACAACTTCCGGTAACAATTTAATCCGAAAGCTGCTTTCATGAGACATGTTATATAATCACAGTCCGAATGCAATAGCTTAATTAGCATGAATCATCGCAATAATTTTTTTTTTATGTCAGAACGTAAAAACACAGTTGCTATTAATTTACGAAAACTATCGCCGACTCTTATCTAATAGCTAATAAAACTGTTACTCAGTCGTGTGTGCGACAAATTTCGCGGCAGAGAATTATCTTATCTTGATTCGCTTCCGTGTTCAATTATTCAACAATCCTGTCTCTGCCTAACTGTATTCCCGGCGGAAAACGGTTAGCGGATAATATTATCGCCGCTAGAATCAGATGAGCGAGTAATTCAGTCAGATAGAACGTTCACTTTCCCGAGTGAAGTAAACACGTGAATTACATCTGGAACGAAGTGCAGAGGCGTTCTCGTGTGTTTCGCCTCTAACGAACCGTGTAGGACACGATGACGTCTGAACGCTAGAGTTAGGGACCGATTAAAAGTCAGATGATAGTGATTTTGCCGTCTTCGATCGCGGATGCGCGCGCGATAATTCAGAACTCGTTCCGAGACTGCGCCCGAGGGGAGATCGAGAGTGGGTTTTCTCTTTACTTTCGTTGGCCACAGAAACTTTTGTGTGTGTGTGTGTGTGTGTGTACATGTTATTTCGCTTGCATTTGGCGAATCTGCCGCGCGCGACAGTGCCAAGCTGCGGTTCACTCGTGCGTACACGGAAAAAAATTTTTACTGCTGGAATAGTAAGAAGATTAGTTACTTTATGATAATAGCAAGGAAACTTTGAAATTGTTGTTATTTTGCCAACAAAATATGCAAAATATTTTGCAAATTTTTCTTGCCGGTTGTGTAATAGCAAAATTTTTTTCTATGTACGTGAACGACGAAACTCCGCGTTGCTCGCACGCGATGTACGGCTCACGAAGAGAGTATTGCTGGTCGACGTGCTGCGAAAATGGTCACAAACTCGACAATTTATTTGACACGCATTTTAGATGTATTTTGTTACGAGAAACGTAACGTTTTCGATAGAAGAAATTTATTAGAAAATTCAATTACGTTTGTAGTTTGCAAACGACGTTTTAATAATTGAAAAATTTTAATGCGTTTACAATATGACTGTGTTATTATTTTTTATCTATATCAATGGTTGCAAATCTTCCGTGAAATTGTATTAAAAGTGTCATCTTCTAATATCTCGCAAATTGCAGTTCATCAGGTGATTTTTCTGTGTGCGCACAATTTGCGCGCGAAAATTGGTATTTCATATTATCCAATCACTACGTAAATGTGAATTTATAATACTGCAGTGCATTTCACGTTGGATTATGTACGTGTGTGGACAAATAACAATATCAATACCGAGACAAACATCGTTCTATGGTTCGGAAAGCAAACATTCTGCGAACAGCCATTGATTGATTGCTTCGTTATGATAATAGTTGCATTTGCGTATACTTTGCTCAAGAATTAATGCGCGAAAAATTACACAAAGCTCTGATCGAATTGTTTACTTGAATATTCGCATCGCGTGCAGGCTTCTCTATCTTGACCTACCTCGAAATAGAGTTGCTGGTTCATCGCGACCTTGTAGAGCGAGCATTGGCCTTGATCGTTCGGCAACAGCAGATGAGGACTGTCCACGTCGTAGAGCGTCTGCGTAGGCGCGTTTCCGAAAATCGATGCTTCCTGATGCAGCAAACTCGCGCCGCTGCTGTGAACTGGCACGATCGGTTGCCAGGACGACGATATCGTCTGTACCTCGCTGAAAAACGCGAGTATCGCGTAACCGAACAAAATCGGCGTCATTTTTCAGACGGCTCGTTTCTCTCCGAGCTACCTGCAAATAAATTCAAAAACAAAAAAAAAACGTCTACAATCCTTCGAATCTTTTATTTCAGAAGAAGTGCGCCTCGCTCTCTCCGTCCGCCATAGGTTTCAAATTAGAAAAAATGCAATTCAAATAAAAATCAATCTTTATGATTTTATCGAAGCAATAAACTTAAATCGCGAGCAACTTTACGCGCGAAAATATTGTCCAACAATCATTAGCGTATTATACAGTCGACGGTTTTCACCGCTTAATTACATTCAAAGAAGGTTTACGACTCGATGGAACACTTAGGATGTGGGCAACAAAACTCGGGAAAGTTACGTCGAATCGAGTTTCGATGCAACGGCGGCGCGTCCACTTCGCGCGCTCCGTTATGTATAATGAAAAGAACGCCGGCGTGTACAAACACACACGCAACCAGCATCATTCCATTACGAAATTTCATTCAGGGCGTGACGAACGTTGTTGTTACCGCTTAAGAATGCAATCGATATTATCACGCCTTTTCTCAGCGCCATACGACAGCGTGAGACAATATTTTCATCACTCATTGTGTCGCGCGTGTCTTCGATGTGTCGCGATATCGAATCGGGAGCTCCCTGGAGGAACCAGATCGAGAGCTACAAACTCAACACGCGTCAATTTTCTGCATTTTTCACGCGCCTTAGATAAATGACGTCTCATTTTGCGTCACACTGAAATATTCGTGTTTATACGCGTTAAAAAAAAAAAAAAAAATTGCAGAAACATTATGTATTCATAAGTGAATTGAAAGTTTTAGCTTCGAACGCGGCGATCGCGTTACTATATGTTATCGTATATGCAAGCCGACATCGAATTTTCCGCTTTGCTTTGCGTGCGCACGGAAACCGGTATGACTGCAAACCTTGTATTCGTCAAACGGCAGTGCTAACGGAACTAAAACGCGAGAATAAAGCAGAACGTAAATCGGTGACGAGAATCCAGTTTCCGATATATCGAAAGATTTACATGTCCGATGCAAAAAAATTGCTTGCTCTCGTTTATTTAAAATAATGGAAATGATCTTGAATAACGTTGCATCGCGCGGAAACTCGAAGCGTTTCTTCTTTTTACATCGATTTTTCATATCACATTACCTTATATAAAATTTTATTATTATTTATCGTACTTCTGTAATTATAGTATGTTTTCTTGAGTTTAAAAATGAAAGCTTCATCCCGCTCTTTGATAAAAAAAAAGTTTGTTACGTCTCATTGTGAGAGATGAGCATATGTTCAACACTTGTTATTTGCTTTGACGCATTCGATAGAATGTATCGCGAAAAAAAGAAAGACTAGCTGTGATTGATCAGTCGTGTTAAACATCTTGGTTACACCATACGTGTACTTTGAAATTCACATCAAACGATGTCAACCGAACCGAATAGTGCTTTTGCACTAATCACGTTTGTGAAATTATCGAGAAGTTTACGATTTATTTATACTTTGTTATTTTATCTTATATATCTCTCTTTTATTATGTATTGTAATATACTTCATGGAAACTCTTGTGCGCTTACACCGATCGCGCGCGAAAATAAAACAAAGAAAAATTTTATTTATTATCTTACTATTTGCGATTTCATTCTGAAACATGTACTTTATAAAAGCCTGTGTACACAATCGAAAATCTTGGTTCAATTTTGTTTTGAACAGAAAAGTGACACTTTGATAATTGTAAGAAAAAGTTAAAGGCTCGATTTAACACTTAGAATTTCTAAAACTCTTGCTCACGCGTATAGAATCAAAACTTCAATTTTTTGACAATGTTACATCAGCTTCCAAATTTCAAAGTCAAGAAAAAATGGTTTAAAAACCGAAAATTAACTTAAAACTTATCGGAAACTGTAGAACCTGACAATTTCCACATAGATTTTTTTCCATATCACTGTGCCATGTAGCATTAGTTTCATCGACGCAGGTTTTATTAATACAAGCATTCGTTTTGTCATAAGAGCCGTCGGCGACGTATGGAGTGTAGATTACAGTTTACTTTGTAACACTATCGCGATCAAACAAATTGCAACCGACAGTGAAAGCTATCAAAGCGAAAATTAAAATGCAGTGCCCTGAATATTCCAAGCGACGTTGAAACAACTATACTCTTAGCTATGAATCACGCCAATCTCGTTTATGAGGAGATTATATGACATCAAGAAAATGTACTAAAAGTTTATTCCTACAGTAGAAAACAGAGAAAATGTACATAATAACGGCTGCAATTCATTCATTGTGAGACATCGCATTTTAATGCCGATTAACTCTATTAGCAATAAAAATAATTATAAGCGAAAAAAATAATTTATTTACAAACAAAAAATGTTTTACGACAAAACGACTCGTAAACAACTACAATATAAATATTTTTGATTGAATGTATTGAAAATTTTAAATTCGATGAAATGAAGATTTTTGATAGCGCGCGCGTAGCACATTTTTATTTAAAGAATTGCATTCTTACCTGTTTTACAAGCGTCACTTCCAACTGATTAGGCACCGAAGTTAAAATTAACACTGACAATGAGACAAGCGCAAAATGATAATTCGCTCGGATTAACGGTTTGACAATTTTGAAAAATTTTAGAAAATTTATATGAAGCAAAAATCTTTGCAAGGAGAAATCGCGAAACTCACCCAGAAGTAGCGATCAGCGAGCTCCGCAGTGTAGAGGGAGGTAGATCCTCGCGGTGTCAGAACGGAAAGGTAACTGCTCGTTCGTTGAGCTCACCGTGGAGCTGGTAAGCTTGCAGGAAGGTGTGTGTGTACACTTCTCCTACCTGTAGATCTTGATACACCTTTTGCCTCGTGAGTCTCTTGCCTCGTCGCTGAATGTTGTTGTCGTTGTAAGCGACTCTCACGTGTGTGCATCGAAACGTCGTCGGCCGATTATGCCTACCGTTATTCTGATTGTTCGTTCGCCCATATGCATCCGGAAAGTGCAACGTTGACGCAAAGCGAGACCTCCATGCACTTTCTGTGCCTCCATGCAGGCACAGGAAGAACTTGCAGCGCAAGTTTAAAGTTCACGAACTTTACTTCGCTTCTTCGCTCAAATAATTTTTATATTTTTGTTTCTTTTTAATTTGTAAAATACCAGCATGATTATTGATTATATTAACTTATAAGGAGAAATATTCTCCTTTGAAATAAAATTGATTTGATAATGTTTTAACGGTTAGAGAGACTTACGAGAAGTAAAATGAGTTTTGTTTTTTGACTATTAAGTTAATGTCTTGTTCTTAAGTGTAACATGTCTCTAAATACAAGTTTTTGTGAATTTTAT
>QVNW01000935.1:0-36618 GCA_014825475.1 Pseudomyrmex flavicornis | reverse complement strand
ATCCCGGTACCAAAAGCTGCTACTACCACAACGTCGGGTTCGTATCGTCGGGAAAAATAGAACAAAAAGCTCCGTTCAACTTTGCGTCGTATAATTTTTAGTACCGCAACCTTTAACAAGCTGCGCTCTTTAATAATACCGTCTTTGACAATATCTGTATGACTATATCTGTTCTTTTATTGTGCAAAGCCGCTCTTTTGATCTAATAATTTTCTCGCGGAAAGAGACGTCTCACAAAAATCATCACGTTTTCGCAAAGAGACTAACTTTGCAGATATTACAATAAGCGATATTTCAATAAGAAGTTTTGTGTATTTGCCAATATTTTTCTCACAAATTTCCGCGGAATAAGTTTTTAATTTATAATTACGAACTTATTGCAATATTAATTATACAGATATACGGGAAGAGCGATTTGTAAACAATAACAGAGCGAATATATGGAAATCCATTGCACATTTAAATATTACATTTCTACATTTCAATTTTACTTGTAAAAAATTTATTGGATTCTCTCTCTCTCTCTTTCTCTCGTATTGCACTGTTATAATATTTAATCGCAATCAGAGATATAGTATTAATCAATGAAATTATCATCAAATTATCGAAAATGTGATGACTGCGTTTAATGAAATATATACATTGTCAAAATAGAGATTCTAATTAGGACGGCGTAAATTACCTGAATTTAAATATTTAGACGCTGCGGCTCACCTCTCTGATACACGATTTAAAGTACATATTCCCTTTATTAATCTGGGAATAAATTACGTGTCGAGTTTGCGCGAAAATCTCCGCGCAATTCGTCGGGAACGTCGCGTAAAACGCGCGACACTAAATTACTTTCTTGTTAGTCGTTACCCGCACAATTCTCGTCGAATAATTTGTTATGCCGGAATGAGTTTGTCCGTAAAGCTATGCCGCGCGCTCGTTCTCGGACGCGAGTAATCGAGATTACTCGCGCGTCTCCTCTATTCCCCCTTCTTCCCCCTTCGATGCTTTTTCGCGCGCGCGGAAAGCTTTCGGCTTCGCCGTTCGTCCGACTCGCGTGTAATGAAAATTTGTAAAATCTCCCGGCGAGAAGCGCGAACGACAGCCGGGGCGAGGCGAGCCATCAATTAATCCCCATTCATGCCGATTGCAGCACTCTGAAAATTGTCGTCGCACCCGTCTCGTTTAGAAGTTATTTTTCTGCGCACCCCTCGATTTTCCGCCTCGCCTGAACCAAGCCGCTCCTTGCCACCGACACGTTCCTGCAATTGAATTCACCGGCTATAATCTCCCGTCTGCCTGCTAATCGGACCCTAAATTTTGACGTATTTGCTTGACGTGCGCCAGAGAGAAAGCGAATGAAAATAAAAAAGAAACTTGAAATATTCTTCTCGAAAAATAAAAAAATAAAAAATTATAATACGTCATCATTCATCACTGTTAGTCGTGAGCTAAGTCTAAGTAACAAGAATTTATAATACAGGAAGATATACATAGACGTGTCTTCTGTAAAGTCAAAAACAATTCTGATTTTTATCCGATTTTCTGTCCCACTTATCGCGTCATCTTTTATTCCCCTTATCATTCTCGATTCCTTTTGGGGTAAGGTTTGCGGAATGACGCGGCGAAGTTAATTCATCGTGGGGATATGTGCCGCGACGAAGTGAAACGGCGAAATCAATGTCGAAATTTAATCTCGATAATGAACACCACAGCTGAGCACCAAGACGGCTGTGCGCGCGTTTAATGGCGCGTGCAGATCCAACAGAGATACAATTTCGACGATTTAAAGATCGATCACTCCTGTCATCGAGGCTCGGTCGCGCGCGCGTGGTCGATACCCAGCGACGATGGGATATTCGCATGGCGCGCGATATGGCGAATTATTTCTTTGAAATCCGCGGGGAAATAAAGACGCTCCGCGGGATGTGTATTTGGAGAACGCTCGTATTACGATAACTCACGATAACGCGCGTGACGTTAATGAAGCTCGTTGCGGGCGCACGAAGGGATACCGCACGATTTTCCGTCATGAAGTCTAACTTTGAAGCGTGAAGCGCATGATTGCTCGAGTATTTCCGTTCTCTTTACACTCTCAATTCTGTTTCCCCGAATATTGCTATCGCAGACGCGCGCGCGTTTAATCTTCAAGTTATTGTTAACTTCCAAAAAAAAAAAAACAAAAAAAATTATGAAGCAATAAAAGAAAATCAACGAGAATTACATTTGAACATTCTCTTTGATCAGGAACCGTCTGAAATCTAACACATTATGCTCGCGCAAAAAAAGGCGCGAGCACACAAACGAAACGCTGGCAAAAAAATAAAGTAGGAACGACTTTCTCTTCCAAAAAGGCAGAAAACGTCGCTCGAAATGTCTCGTTTCTGATAATCTCCGTAAAAACGACGACACGACATCGCGTCGTGTTCTCCACGTGTCGTGTGTGACAAATGTAAACGTTCGCGGGTCGACGAAGCCATTAGGCAAGCGAGTTTATTCTTGTTGACGCGCGTGCACGCCCACACATATCCGAGCGCACTTATGACAACGTGCGTGTGACGTTAATGAAGCCCGCCGTCGGAGTCGCGGGAGTGAGAAACGACAAGACGTAAATGGATTCGGAACTGAGGAGGGAACGCTCGCGCGTTCTTTCGGCTTTTCGCCTCTCTTTCCGCGACCGTCCTCGAGTCACTTAATACTCGTCCGACCCCTTTAAGCCTCATCGACTTACGTAAGACGACGCCGATTCAATTTTCCGCTCTTCTCGTGAAGGGCGCGGACCGAATCGGAAAGCGCTTAACGACCGCGGTCAAATTAGAATTATTGGGCATCCAGTGGCGCGCAGAAATGAATTAATAAATTACAGGGTTAGGCAGTTCTCCCTTTCACCCTCTCCTTCTCTCTCTCTCTCTCTCTCTCTCTCTCTCTCTTCGTCATACCGGTATACATACAGTTACTCGCACGACCGCGAGATATTAAAATCGACCGATGATTAATCTCCGTCCGTGGTTTCGTCCGGTTCGTATGTAGTGTGCGATGAAAGAGTAGAGAGGTGGCGGGAATGCGATAGAGAGCCAAGAGGGAGTGTGGGAATGAAGTTGGCGCTACGGAGAAGGACCGAGCGACGTCGCAGCAGAGAGCGAGAAGAGAGAAGCTGTCCTATCGATTACATCTAGTTTCTATGGCAGGTCGGTGTAAGAGCACACGACGATGGCGGACTAAAACGGAATGGATTGAGGGTACGACGGTGTTGCATTAGACTCAACGACTGATGACATTGCGTGACGTATCCCCTATGTACATCGATTCTTCTCTATTGCCTTCCTGGCTCAGATCGAGGATTTGATATTGTCGTCCTAGAAAGGAAGTCACGGATTCTATACAGTCATGTGTGTGTATGTGTGAGTGTGAGATGCGAGAAATACATGAGAACGAAATTTTTTTTCCGATAATCAAACAATAGCGCTTCTAAAAATTTTCCACGAAGGAAAAATCGTGAAATGAACACAAAGGAAGTTTGCTCCCCGCAAACACCCGGGATTAAAAAACATGTTCGCGCATCGTTGCCAAGATCGTAAAAGTGTATAAGATGGGATATTTTCAGGCGCATTATCTCTGCGGTAAAGTTATTGCGAGATACGGAATATTACTGTAGAAAAATCTTGCAACAAAGAAAAGAGATACCGCTGATCGATCGATCTTTAAGAGAATTCAGATCCGATCGGAAACGGCGAAAGGGAGCGCAATTGGAGAAGTCAATAAAAGAATTACAGATTACAAATACAAGAGAAAAGAAGAGAGAGAAAAGAGAAAAAAATGAGAGACAGACATTCTTGTTTCATAGAAACCGGCGTAACGGTTATTACGAGATTTTATATCCTTATCCTTTTACTACATTACGACGAGCGGTGAGAAAATCGGTTATGCGGCCATTGCGCGAGCCTGGGGTATTATCGCAAATGGAAATTTTTTGCAACGCGGTGAAAACCTCTCCCGAGCCGCGCGCGATCTCATAAACTTCTGACCCGCATTTCCATTTCCCGGCCAGGTCGGCGAGTTTCGATTTGCGTTCGAATGAGACTCCTCGTTAATCTTTCGATAAATAAAAATTCGTATCGATTAGGTTAAGCCGCGATAGAAGTGGAACGCGACGCTCATTCGCTCGAGCTTACGAGCTCTAAAGGGTAAACTTGCCAGATAAATCTGAGTAACAAAACTAAATAACAATAAAAAATCAAAAATTTTGTCGAAGAAATCTCGCGTTTCGAATTGTCGAAAGTCTTTTCTTACAACAGTATTTGTGACGCATTGTATCTACTTTCCCATTCTTTTTTTCACAGCTCTACTCGGCGTATCACGCGATTCGTGTCAAATTTATAATCGCTCGTTCTAAAGTGCGACCGTGATTCTTTCGTCACGCGATATTTCGAAAACTGTTGTCAGTGAATCAAAACGCGTCACCCAAGTATTCAACGTTTCGCATAAAAACATAAGCTTTAAATATCACAGAAACAATCGTAAATTTTGTATGTTGTACAAAAAATATCAGGAACTGTAGTAAAATTAATTTAAAAAACTGTTTTCCACAATTCAGCTTTTTACGCGTGTGTGAAAAAACTATAATTTTGATTTGTAAAAAAATTTATTGTTATTATATACGATAACGTTTCTCAACGTTACGATCGCACAAATATAAGTTTTATGCGAAGCGAACGGCGAGAGGGAGAGACGAAGGTGGAATATCGAAGTCATATTCGAGGCAGGTTATATCTAAAGTTGGTTGCTGCAATAACTTATGACATTAGCATCCCAGCGCAGAGATATGGTCGATACGATCGACCGTGATCGAATTTCGCAACGCGATTCCCTATTGCGCGATAAGGCGGTCTCGCACCACCATCGCGACTGATAGAAATTCACACCGATGAACGCGACACGATACGGTACCGCTTCTTCGTTGGCTGCACGATCCCAGGGGATGATGCGGCGCGTGGCAATTTGCAGACTATACTACCTGTTTCTCTCTCTCTCTCTCTCTCTCTCTCTCTCTCTCTCTCTCTCCTATCAGTTATCTCGAGGCTCTTTGCAGCTTTTTGCTCGCCCCACCGAATTCTTTATCTTCTACCGCAGAGTTTACAAACGATAAAGTAACACCAAAGGGTGGAAAATGCAAATAACGAAGAGAGAGAAACAAATGCTGAGAAAAAGATAAAGCAACGCAATTTGTGTTTTAAAAATAAATTCTCGAACAATGAAGATTATTACTCACTATGTGTACAGAATTTTATATTAAAGATTTAAACAAGTGGCTCACAACAACTTAGCAAAGATATTGTCTACTATTTTGGAAGATGAGACTATAAGACGAGAAAGTGCATAAATCAATGTTACATACATATATTTGCACTGTCACATTTTCTATTCAATGACATCAGTGATTTGTGTTTTAAGATATAACTGCAGAAATAGAACGAGGCAACCGAACAATCAATATTTTTTTTAAAGACAGGTTTGTAAATTTTCATCTCAAAGATCTGTACAGGAATCAATAGAAGAGAGAGAGAGAGAAAGAGAAAGAGTGAAAAAGAAACGAGCGAGGAAAATGTATTGAACGTACCGTGGAGAAAAAGACAGAGAAGTGGAAAACGAGGAAAACCGGAAAAGCGATAGAACGGTGAGGGAAATAAGCAGAGGGAGAGGGAGCGCGAGAAAGAGCGCATAGCTCGACGACGCTACATTATGTCAGGCATTTCCCGGAAGATAGTCTCGGGAGCGAGAACCGCGAAGATGTCGGAGTACAGAGGGAGGAGGTGAGAGACGTGGCGGGAGTGCGAGAGCGGCCAAATAAATACCTGACTAAATCGTCCGGAAAACTCATTCCATCCCTCGAGCGTCTCTTACGGGGCTGCACCTTCAGCCGCAGCGCACCGTCAACGAGCGACGCGACGCGTCCGTTCTACATCGCGATTTTTCTCCTTGCGATTTCGCGACCGGATCGGTAGAATCACGCGCCCCGGCAAAGAAACGGTGGCGCCCGTCGAGTGTCAAAAATACCAGAGCGTTTTGAAAACCCCGGAATTCCGCTGATGTAATTCGTTCATCTCCGCGGCTTCTTCGACGCAGATTCGTCGCATATGCCATATCTCTCATCAATGAATGACACTCGCGCAGAATGTTTGAAAAAAAAAAAAAAAAAACAAATAGTATTTTAATTCGTTTTTTAACGATCAATCTCTTTCCATGGGGTTTCATTAAAAGGAGAGATATATTTCTTGTTTAGGAGGAAAACGTTTTCTTGTTTATTTCTGGACGAGTCAAAATATTATCTTGAAATTTTTCTTTAACCATTAATCTTTTCCGCGAGACCATTAGGGGAGAAATTTCTTGTTTAGGAGAAAAATGTTTTCTTATTTACTTTTGGATGTTGCCTCAGGCCAATGTTGTACGAGAGAGATATGATACATGTGACGTCGGTTAACATCGTTGATAAGTATTATTAATGATAAGGCAACACATTTTTTTTTTTTTTTCACAAATTGCGAAACAAAATGTCGAAAGCGATATTTCTACAGTGTAATACGCGCTTCTAAACACAGACCAGAATTTGCTATTTTCACTTGAAAGAAACATAATGACAGCCCGCGTTACGTTAATTTAAATTCCGATCTCTCGTCGAGCACTTACATTTTGTGCGATAAACATATTCGTGTGTGATATCACGTCAAGATTATTCGTGTGTACATTTTCAACGCCGAGCCAACACGAAAGAGAAAGAGAGTCAGCTCTACTCGGAATCGCATCCGGTAATAGAAATTCAGCGCCGCGGCGCTGTTACACCGGCCGTAATCGATTTCAGGAAAGCAATTTGGGTTAAGTCGCGCCGTCGAAACAGATGCGGCAAAGTGTCGCGCCCGCAAGCGGTAAGGGAGTCGGGCGATAATTATTAAGCAAAGCGGATCGATTAATCTCGTCAAATCGCCCCGCAAACTCATTTCGTTCTCGAGGCTTCTTCACGCGCGCGCTCGCAATATTTTGTTCTCTCCCGCGTCGGTAATTACGACGGCATGACTTCCACGATCTCGTAAAAGGATTATCGGGGAAACCGACGATGGCCGCAGACATAATGAGGCGATGAGAAGTGGCCTCATCGGCATGTACACACACATCGATAATCCATCGGCGCTCATCATAACGAGATCTTGGTGTGCGTTATTAACAGTTGAAAGAAAACTGTTTTATTTTCGAAAAATCTTTCTTTCCTGTGTAACAGTAATTTAATAAATTAATTATTCATCTTTTTTAAACATTAATATTCTCTTCGTCGCGTGTGTTTTAAATATAAATTTTCGTTATTTGATCTTGAATTAAAGATAAAGCAGCGCCGCATTGAACGTATTAACGCGGTAATAGTACGTGCGGTTTAAAATTAAAATTGGGTACGAGTCGTGTGCAGTACAGTATCATTCGAGAATCGTTTCGTCTAAATGCTCGTTTTGTCTCGTTCTCTTTCTCTCTCATTCTCTTTCACGTACTCGATATCGAGCCCGCGCCAGCTATTATTCGCTATGCACCGCCGGCCACGATAAGATCTACACACGCGGACTTTTGTGTGCCTTCGAAACAACCGCGAGTTATCCAATCTCCCAGGAAACAGCTCTTACGAATTGATCATGGGAAATGCATCTTGCGGTCGTATATCGGAAACGCGACGTATCGATACGCGACGATAAATATTTTCTCTCGGACAGCAGTTTAGAGCGCAGCCAAATCGAAAGACGCGACGCTCGTACGGATGAATCTCGTGTACGATCCGCGCTTCGTAAGTAGCAGATTTGTATCCCCCACCGGGTGAATTTTGCAGTCGATATTTTCGCGACGGCAGCAATTTAATCCTCCGAGAGCAGTTTCTTATTAATCTTCGATATTGAATGATAAATTTTTGTTCCCGTTTTCGATCACACAATTTTTCGAAAAAGCTAGTCGAACGGAATTTACTCAAAATCGCTTGTCATTCGAACATTGTGAATTAAACAACAGTAAAAATTATTCTTAAAAAATAGATCGAGAAAATTAAATTTTCAATCTTTGGCAAAAAGAGCAAGACATTTATAATTCGACTGAGTACGCTTGAATGAAGCCAGCTGATGTGTCTGGGTCTTGAAATTCAATACCATTTCAGTATCGTCGCGTCATTATTTATACACGACGTCGCAAGAAGCTGCCTCTCGCAAATCTGCGGGCGGAACAAACACGAGCTCGCTTTTACGGGCTCCGGCTCTTTTCAGTCAAACTCGCGCGACGTCAAATTTTTTTCTCGCACAATATATATCGACGTCTCTCCGTTTCACACTGTGTGTAAAGGCGACAAAAATTGGTGGATGTAAATCGACCGTGGACCAGAAGGGCGCCAAATAAAGAGAGCGAAGCGAAGGGATCGTAGAAAATCGTGTGCGGATTCGCGAGGAAAAGCACAACCCTCTTTCCCCTTCGCAGGACTCGAGGATGTCGTAATAGAAACCCCTGACAGAGGTCAATCTCCTAACGGTCGATCCCGGTAAAGCCAATCCACCCACCATCCATCGATCACCGTCCCCAATCCGGTACGCGGATCTATACGTATTCCATTTGCGAATAACCTGCTCGTGCCGTTCGGCACGAAGTCATCCGCCTCTCTCTCCTTTCTGCGCTTTTACATACCGCTCCGGCTCGTTCGTCGTTCCCCGGCTCATTCGTCCCGGCTCCGTTCCGCTCGATCTCGTTTCCGAAGTCGTCCCGTTGTGTGTCGGTTTGCCGCGTCGATCATTATTCGGGATCCGAATAGAAGTTTCAATCGCTTAACGGCACGTACAAATGCTGCTTCTCGGTTAATGCATTCGCAACAATTGCGTGTTTCATCCCGCGATTTCGCGAAGAAGAAACGTACACATGTAAAAATAAATAGAACTTCCGAAAATTCAGAACGAAATTCCTAGAATATTTTTAAACGTTACGAAACAGAAATTTTTGAGTTGTCGAAAAAAGTTTTCCTCTGAAATATCGTATCAATAAAAATATTTGATGAGATAAATATCTGATGAGAGAGAGAGAGAGAGAGAGAGAGAGAGAGAGAGAGATATTAATATTGCAATATGCAAATGATCCTAACAGCGATTAAAAGCAAATGTATTCTATTCATGAAACACGACGTGTGCTCCTTGAATAAATATCGCGGACCTCCTCGGTAATTGAACAATAAAATTTTCGCTCACGCCCGATCGGTCAATAATGCATCGCATTTTACGGACGATTGTTCCCTCCGCACCACACGACGCCGGTTAAATCGGTCATTATACGATCAATGGCGCGTTCGCGCTAGTGTGCGAAATTCGCGATAACGCGCGGTAGATGAAACGACGACGGGGTGTTTCAGACGCGCCGGGGAGAAAATCGGAGTTCGGTAAACCGTTGAAATAACGTCCAAGCTGTGCGGCGTGCGATTGTTGCTTGCCGACGGTCATGTCTTTGAATGGATTGTAGAAAACGAGGCAGGCGGGAGGGAAATTATACCGTCGACCAGTGGGGGCGTACTGCTAAACGATAACTGACACCCGGCGGCTGAGATGAATTGCATTTATGCCGCCAGGAATGCGGAATGTCGCGTACACTACGTTTAGATTATACCGGTAATTTCGCGCTCATCTTTCATACTTACACGTTATTTATTACAGTCGGATTCGTTCACATTTCTAAATGAATCATTCGTTTCTCAGCGCGCGCGGTTAATATGATTTAGGATGATACGAGATAACTTTTTTTTTGCGGTAGAGAGTGCGAAAGTAAAATGTGTGAGAAAAAAACGAAGAACGTTCAATAAGGATCATATTTCTAAAGTTCCATTAAAGAGCTTATAATGTAAAACGGGTGTAGGTTTCAGTAAGCGTGTCTAATCCGTTCCATTCTCGCCGCTATTAATTACACGCCCCGGCGAAATAAGTGCGATTATTAATGTGTAACTTCGGGAAGAGGGGAGTGTTCGCCCTTCCCCTCCCCACCCCTATAAAACGACGTATTAATCATCGTGATTAATGCACGTTTCGATCTTTAACCCTTGGTGCTCTTGTGTGTCGCCTCTACACGACGACATAGATGTGCGATTACGGTTTTGCATAAATTAGAAAGCGCCATTAATCACACGGTCAAGTATCAAAATGAATCGCATCTCCGCGCACACATCTTCTCGCCGCGCGAGAGGTGAAATTTATTTCAGCTTCGAATGCGCGCGCGCATATATATATTCCCCTTTTTTAACACGCAACCGGAGAGTTTGCTCGTAGGTATATTGTCTTAGCGAAAACTCTATTGAGATATGTCCGCGCGATTACGAACGTAATTTAACAATATGAATTAAGTTTTTCGAAGTCCGAACGGTGTTAACAAAAAGCTTTATTTCACATTCAATCGCACGGAAGAGAAAGATTTTGGTTTCAACAAAGTTTCAATCCGCTTAATTACCAAGTTGAAAATTAAAAAGTCCACCACGCAACGGGAAAATTCGATTGAATTTGCTGTAAAGAGCAGTAGATTTTTTGAATTCGGCGAGAAAAACGCTCGGAGAGAAAAAATAAAAATAGAGAAATGAACGGAGTACGGCGGGAGAGAGTGGGAACTTCCGACACACTCTGTATATTTTAAAGCCCCCCAAGTTGCTGACCGATTGGGTAATCCGGAATCCTCCGAAACGGCGACGGAAATAGGCGAGAATACGTATGGCGATGGTACGCTCCAGGGAAATATCAAATTCACGATATCGAATGTTTCAACGTCTGTGTCCCTTTCCTCCCGGACTCCCGCAAAATACCGACTTCGCAGAATTCTCTTCTTGTTCGAAAAAAGAAGACATCTTTTGCGCTCTCTTTTTCTCTCTCACTCTCTCGCTTTCCATCTGCGTCTATGCGCTCCTATGTGACCGCTTCAGTCGTATTTGCAATATTTTATTTTGCATAGAAAATGATCTGGCACGAGGGGGTAATACCGCGATGTCTCTTGAACTGTGTACCTTCCTTTCCGTGCAGTTTCTCCCGCGCAACCGGGTCCTCCCGGTGTAGTTTTCTCCTCTCTCCCACGTCTTCCGCGAGGTTCTGGCAAGCTGCCACGAGCGAAGACGACCTGTCTCTCTATTTTCCCGGTCGCTCTTCTTCGAGTAATAAAGGTATCTCTTTTTTCTTTCTCTTTCCTCATTCTTCTCCCCTCCTCCGCTCGTCTTCTCTTTTCCCGTACCCTCTCGCCGAGGTCTTCATCCATCTGGCGTAGCCTCTTGTTCTCTCTGCCTCTTTCTTTCACCGTATTCCTTCCTCAACGACCGTCCATTTACGGCCGTTAGCGACGACGTTGTCGGTGCACGTCGGGAGAGAGCCCGAGTTCCTCTCTCTTTTCTCTTTGTCTCTCCATTTCAACCTCTCTCCACCAATGGCTTTCCCTTCCAACCGTTATCGACTCCGGTAACGTCGACGTCGCAGGTCGAGTCACGCGTTCCCGTCTTATAAATGCGCGTGATCTCTCGAGTTTCTCTCTCTCTCTCCGTCTTCGCTTTGTGGCGACGCGGCCGTCTTCGCTTTGTGGCGACGCGGTCGGAGTATCACAGCCGCACTTCGTATCCATTATGCAGCACTCTATTCGCGTAATAAACGTACCTACGAATAATCACTCGAGTGATACTTTGAGTATTATGCAGTTAAATCATGAGTAGATTTAATTTTCTCAATACCGTCGAGTTCGACATTTATTTGTCTAATATCGAAGAGACGAGATAAAAAAAAAAAAAACTACACAATGAAGCTGCAATATCTTTACGTTAACTTGTCAGTATAAAAATGTTAATTTTTGAAACGTGCGGCATAACAGCCGTGACAGTTGAAAAAATATCACAAGTCTCATTTTCGTGATAACTTCATTCTAAAAGATTAGTCACACAAAACTGCAATGAGTCGTGTGCGTTGAATTTTGTAACTAACTTCGCGCGTTCTTGATTTACGAGATTTATCGTGAGAAGCTCTGGCTAAGATGGGGAATCAATGCTCGAGAAGCGAAGAGGATGGGGTCGATATTGGGTTGGACTGCTTCGAGGATCCTCTTTGCATTGTTGCTTCAGCTCTATAGCGAGACTCACCGAGGACCTTGTCCTGACAGGACAGTCACGCGCTTAACCCAGATAGCGCAGATAGCATGGTCAACGATAATAAGCACATCATAGAGGAACTCAGATTCGAGCCGTTCGATTACGAACTGTCGAACTAATGGATTTTCCGAAGAAAAAGAGAAAGAAAGACGGCGTGTGCGCCATTCGAAAAATTTCAGAAGAGATAAAAACACTTCAAGAAATAAAATCGAAGCAATTTCAGAAACAATTGTGTTTGACGTAAAATAAAGATCATCGTTAAAGCTATAATTCCGATTTATTTATTATTTATAAATACGGGATGAACTCATAACGTTCGAGTAAAATTAACGTTAGCGTTACAGATAATAATTTCCGCTTAATTCAATTTAAGTAAAGGATCAACACATTAATCTTGATGTATATTCGATTAACTGATATTTATATGTTTTTGGAATTAATTGTAATGGAGGGATGGTGTACGCAATGCAGCGTCTGCGTTTGGGAAATCAGCTTAATTAAAGTTATTAATTTCGACGGTAGCGTCGAAAATATAATTTGATGAGAGAATTTTCAACACATTTTAATAATAGCTTTTTCCGATTTTACTGAGAAACGCAATGTAAATATTTAATCTAGTTTGAATTTTATTGAATCTTTCGTTTATCGCAAAAGTGAGATAAAACTTATGCACAAAAAGAATAATACAATTCAATAAAAAGTAGCAAAGATTGACAAAATAATTTTAGTCGCTCATCTTTATTTTATAATATATTAAAATTAAAAACTTAAATATAAAAAAATTAAAACATAATAAAAAAAAAAAAACAAATTAATCTCATACTTGTTCAACATGGTTTCACAGTCTGTAATCAGTGAATTATTTTTTATCCTTCGTATATCTGTGCGCGAAATATTTAATCAGCCGTGCGTATCGAACTCGCTCATTGTGCAGCGGCAGTTATCATTTTACAATAATTATAGCACGATTATATATCTCGTGCGTCATTTGACGCATACAATATTCTCCCGCAGCATGCATCGCCGAGCGAATTAAAACCGAATAAAAAAGAAAAGATATCCGGCGCGCGAAACCCGGATATCCATCGAGGATCCTCACTCGTCGGGCCGAATTTCGCTCGTTCGACATCGGAAATGTAATTCCGATTCTCTCTTTCTCGCGCGCTCGCACGCTTTATAATAAAATTCATGGCCTCGTTCGGAAATCGCACTCTGTACGTTCCTGATCGGAAGCGCGGGAGCGAGAGAGCACGTTTCTTTCTTGCCCTCTATACCGCTGCGAGAGAAAAGTTGCTCCTTTTCGTCCTACGGGTCCCATTCACGCACGCCGGATCGCTCGGCAAAAGGGTGAGGGAGAGAGAAAGAATGAAAGAAAAAGAGAGGAGAACTCGTTATTCCGATCACGAGGGGATTTCGCTCGCGCCCGGTACAAGAGAATCTTTTACGACTCGTGCTCGTGTCGCCAATATCGACGAGGCTTCGCAGTTTGCCTATGTAATACGGCCGAGCGCTCTTTCAAGAATGGAAGTGTCGTCGAAGAAATTAGACGACAGCGATATTCTCGCCTCGATAAGTCGATAAAGCGCGAGATAAAATTAATGTAGATTTTTTTAATTCTCAAGACGCACACGCAAGTTGCTTCTTGTACACACGAAGTGAAAGATTTGACAATACTGAAATATTTTGAATTGAAGAACAATTTTATATTATTTTTTGATTCGTGTAAGCTGGAATTTACGAATTTTCTCCTCGACACCGCGTTGACGAAGTAGCTCTTCATCTCTCACCGCGCGCGTCGCACTCACAGGGAAGATGTATCCAAGAACAGAGCTCTTTTCAGAGGATTCAGTCATCTTGTATCATACGTGGAGAATCCGGAGAAATCCGGAGGAACTGTAATTTGCGAACTAGGAGAGATTTGCGGATTCTAATCTTCTCAGTATCCGGGATTGCGATAGGCGGGAAGAGAGAGAAATCTAATTCTGCGGATCTTTTGAAGATTTTCCTAAGATGAAAGATTAGATAACTTATAAGCCGTTTATATTCGTATTTGAATATATTTGCAATTTCGAGCGCGCGTTTTTGCACAACAGTGTGTGCGAGTATGTAAAATATAATTCTTACGTAATATACGTATATATATGTACGGAAAATGTAATTCCTACGTGATAATTTTCTCTGCTCCGCAAGAGAATTATACGTCAGAGAATTTCGCACTGTGATTTCCCAGGAAATGAGATATCTGTCCTCTGTAAACTCTCGCGATAACGCTTGAAGCTTACAGATACTTCTCACGACTGTAAGAAGCAAGGGAAAATTTATCGTTTTCTCAAGCCGACGTTTTCAACAATGCGCATTATTATGCCGACTCTATAAATTTATCTTCTCCTCCTCCCCCCCCTCCGTTGCCTCTTGTCCTTTTCATCTTATACGTTCATCTTTCGCACACTTTCAATCTGTCGCGTCGAACGCTAATTTTTCAAGCTGAAGCAACACGATCTATTGTAACCAACAGCATCGAATATGATCCAGCAGTTTCTGCGCGAACGATTAAGTTGATTAAGTATCATTTTCAAACCTTTGGTGAATCGACCTTGTTGTCACACTCTTTTCTCGACAAAAATTTTTTTTCTTTAATTATTATGAACATTATATAGTTTCTGACATGTGCTGCGGACATAAATTTCACGTAATCTCGGCGCGATATTGCGCGCCGTGTTTACACGACGCGCAATTAATACAGCTTTATTTTTCATGAAGCAACGTCGCTCAGTGGATTTACAACCCTCTACATACCGCTGACAATTACCGGTCGTGCGCACATATGTCCCGTTGCTACTTACACACACATATATACATATATATACACAGACACACACAACAGACACAGATATCAGCATCTCTCTCCCTGTCGTGGGCCCCCTATCGCTTAATCGACGGCGATTCGAGGGTAGGTAATCCCATTCATCGGGCCGAAGACAAATTCCACGTGCCACAATGCGTTTCGTGGGAGACGCGGAGGGTGGCGGTGCTCGTTCGACTGCGGTTACATCGGCAAACTATGGCACCGACGGATCTGTATGTGTGCGGATGCGCGCGTGTATATATGTATGCGTGCACACGGCGAGGCGTGCATCCTGCACCCACCCTCATCACAAACCGTGTACACCGGGGAATGGCTGGGTGCAGGAAATTCCTTGCAACTCGAATAGTTTGAATAGCTGCGCCGTTCGGCTCTTCTCCGAACCGTTGCAGCCTAGCGTTCTCTCTACGTCCTTCCGTCTACGTGTCTCTTCCGTTTTCTACCGTCAACCGCGTCTCGATCTTAAGCAGGCTTCGTGCTGCATCGGAGGCGGTCGAGGGATTACAGCGGATGCGTCCGTATCGGGACTACGTTTCGTCGATCATTTTGCTCAGTTTTTTTTTTCAGGTCGCTCTCTCGGTTAAAATACGTTTGCCACATAAATCTTTATCAATATTATTATTCGATCGGCAAACCAAGCTATTAATTCGTTTAAACGCGTTAAACTCTGCACGCGTCTCATTTAAAACTTCTGTGTTTCAGAATCGGATATATATTTTATAATTCATTACCAAGCAAATATTTTGCATTCGCGAATATTTTACGGCTTGTCTGTAATGTTATTAAAATAGAATAAAACTTAAGTAAATAATTTATATCTAAAATATATTTTTAACTGGCAACTAAACTAAACAGTTTTCGTAAATGTTTTGTACACATTAAACCACGCTAAATTCCTCTCAGCCGCATACTTTCTTTCTCCTCTTACTGTCAGCTAATCCCGGATTAGAGGAATTAGTGGACGTCGTTACCGCCACGAATTAGACGAACGAAGCTCACGTGAGCGCGAATATCGATTTTCGACGAAGACGCCCATGCTGTTTAAGAACACTACGTCTTTCCAACCCTCATTCTTCAACCATCGACTATCCATGACGGTTCTCGAAGGCAAAGGCACTATTGACGACGTTGCCCGAGCCGCAAACGTTGTCGAGCGTCGCTTTGATGCAATTTTTTCGCTCGATGATCAAGGCGGCGAACCTGCGAATATTCTTCAAACTATGGCCGGCAGCCGTTGGCGAAACTTTGCGGAATTTTCGTCGTTCCCTCTAATTGCGAAAGTTAATCGCGGGTCGAGATAGCTTTCGGGCGTGTAATTATATCGTAATTCATAAGGCGGGGAGAATACGCGCGCGGAAAATACGCGCCCTCCCTCCGTCTGAACCGCCTTTTATTGCGCGCGCGCGCGCGCGCGTGTGTGTGTGTGTGTGCGTGTGTATGTGGCGCATTTTGATTAAACGTACCTACGGCCAGGTTTTTGCGGGATTACGCCAGGCGGAAAAGGTAGGTAGGTATTTATTGTGCCGCGCGTTCGTAAATTCGGTCTTATCAAATTGTGAAATTGCCGGCTTTCGTTATCTCGCATAACTGAGCGAATTCGCTTGGGGGCGTGCGAGGACAACGGGAAGCGGGAAATGGCAAAAATAGAAAAGCGAGTCGAAACGATAGAGAAAGAGAAAGGAAGGAGAGAGAAACCAGCTTCCAACCGTATTTAATATTATACTTAATATTATGCAGATGTGTGCGGAACTTACGCTAGCGAGCGAGAGAGATAGAAAGCGGGACGAAGTGCTTACACATGTAGCATTAATTTAATTATCACTCTGATATTTTCCAATTTTGTTTTAAATATTTTTTACCAGCGCAGTAAATATCGTGTGTTTCCAGAATATTGTTACATTTGTTAAATACTTCAGATTCTTGAAAAATTCTCCCAATTTCATATCACTAGCGTTACAAAAAATATCATCATGCTCGAGAAAAAAAGATGTAAAAAAAGATAGCTTAATATGTGATAAAACAATGAATTTTAATATTTTTTTCGTGCCCGCGAAACTCATTATACATTTACGCACAAAACCCAAACAGATACAGTTCGTTCTCAGTGTGTGTATGTGTTTCAGATTTTCACAGTTAAAAATATTACGTGTAATCTCATTACAAATGTATTTTTTTCTTGTGGAAAATCGCACATTATTGTGGAATATTGTTGGTCACCGTCACATGCGATGTTATAAAATATCGCATGATATAGAAAATTATGGAACGAAATACCGCGGGAAATTAAGTTTGGTCACAGTTTATGACGGGACAAAGAGAAAGAGAGGCCCGTCGTTTTGCAAAATAATAATAAAATAATCATTAGCATACTTCCGCCGCGATACGATGTGTTTCCATGTGATGTAAACTATTTCGCGCGGCCGAATTTTAACCGACGCCGTTAAATCAGTTAATAACGTATATTGTTAACAATCCGTAACGACTCTTAATGCATTTCTGGTTTCGAAAACCCTTCCCTTTCAGATTGATCATACCATGAAAAAAAAAAAAACAAAAAACAAAAACGACGATCGGTTAGAAATGTTATTTTAATAAATAACTGTGAATACATCGAGAATCGACGAGTGTATTCGATTATTCTTGGGAACCTGTCAAATCAAAGCGCTATGTAGGACGCGCTACCGTTCCATTCGACGGATTACAGCGCTATACAGCCCCGTAACAATGGATACATAGTATCTGACGGGATCTATTGAGTATTGCATTTTGTTGACAGCCAATTGTGCTTGGTTTGTAGAAATCACAAATACGTGAAAGAGAGAATTATATTTCAAATTACAATAGAATAGAGCGCAACAATGGACTATCGGGATTATATGCGCGAAATTCGAATTCGTCAGAAATTCGCAGTTTTGTAACTTCGTTTCTCTGTTTCCGAGAAGCCAAAACTTTTCTAATTTTTACATCCACCTCCGGTGCGCGACAACTTTCCCGATATTCTCTCTAAACTATCGTTCGAAATATCTCCGAAGCGCGAAATACCGCGAGCACGCGCTACGGCGACGGCACATAAAAATGCACGGAAAAATTTATATTTTTCCAGCTGACAGTGACAGATCGGCGAACAAGCTGTGTCGCCAAGAAGCCGTCGGGGAGAACGGTGGAGGAGTCACATGGCAAAGCACGCGGCGGTTAAACTTCGCCACAGATACGATATCGCGCGCGTCCGGCGTGCGATATCATATGCTTTATAGCCGAGCAAGTGGTATCGCGCGTGCGCGCGCGAGAAAAAGAAGTTGGTGTATGTGTGTGTGTGTATCATGGTTCCGCGCGGCAGAACATCTATCCTTTTTTCGCCACGTTTTCGCAATCGCGCTTTTCGAGCTTGCACGCAATACAAGAAGGTTTCTCATAACAACGTGCTCGATCTGTTCTTTATGCGAATCCTCGTTTCTGCCTTGTGAAAGCTCTCGCACGTTTTCTTCCTTCACTCTGTTGTCGAATCGCATCCTCCGCCGCTAGCTTGCACCGAGCCGTTTTGTATTCGATCGCGCATCCACGTAGTGCTCGAAGTGCTGTCGCAGCTGCAGTCGATTCCCTGCGTAACGACGCCGCTTATATTCCTCATCGGTCTCTCTCTCTCTCTTGTTCCTTTCGCTCGAATCGAGGACCGTTATAATCGATTTTTGTAGAATACTTTTAGAAGGGGTCGAGAGAAAAAGAGAAAGAGATTTGCCGAGCACCAAGTGTCGGAAGAATATATTCCAGATAAAGGCAAAAGTTGTAAGAAGTACTAAAAGTGAACGATCTGCGAAATTCATTGTGCCATTGTCGACGATCCATTGTGATATTTGCTTAAGTTAGACGTTCGAATTGAGTATTCATCGTGCTATTTTACTCACAACTCAGTTTGGTATCTACCACATTCTTACACGTTACATAAACCACACACACACACCATTGATATTATAATTATAAGACTTTTGAGTTGAATAAATATTGATTGATCAGACTACGGTAGTGGTTACGGAATATAGTTTATCGCAGTAAATATTTAACGACCGAGAAAAATCATTTGACTCTGACATAGCGGCACGACTTAGATATTCGCGTTTCTTTACGCGTCCCCTTTGTAACATTCCAATGGGCATCGCAAACGTTCCCGACGAACGTTGTAAAAGCTGCTTGCCTACGTTCTTTATCGACAGACCCAATGTGTTCGAGCGTGACGTTGAAAAACGCACGCTTTGCCAAAGCGAGCTACGTCAAAAAGAGAGAAATGCGAATCCTCCACGGAAGATGCATTTGCAATCGATCTTTAAAACATCTTGCAAATCATGTCGATTTACAAATGGAAGGTTCTTTCCTCAATAGAACGCGCAATGCTCCCTCTCGCGCGTAAGCTGACGGGAGGAGGGTATATTTTTAACGCAATGTATTTAAAATATACTTCTGCTTAATGAGAAAAAAAAAACCAACCCAGAAAGTCGGTCCTATTTTGTTTGACAAATATTACGGAATATTTATCTGCGTTCGAAATGACAAATAACACGGTGCGCAATATAAATTTTATATATATTGAAATAACTTCCGAAACTGAAATTGTTGAAAAACATTCGCATGCCGAATGTTTTGGCGCGGCGTGGCAACGTGCGTGTCGCACGCACACACGCGTATAAAAACGCGCGGAATTCCAATTTCGTTGTCGCGCGGTGATACCTCACCCCCGTCGGTGACGCGAAAATTCTCAAAATTATGTGTGGATGACGCGCGTTTCATGGGATTTAATGTCTCGACGTCAGAGACCGCGCGCGGCGACGGCGGCAGCACGTAAAGAACAGTCAACTGTTTACTCAGGGGAGTCCAAGTTTGTAATATTACAGCCGTAGCTTCCGAAAGAAAAACAGAGGATTTCCCCGTAGGTATCCGTCCGACTACGCTAATAAAAGAGACGGTCTCATCACGGCACCGCCGTCTGAATATAAATCGCCCAGACACATCTACATAAAGCTAACGGTTATTCCGCCGATATCCCGCCGTCCCGAGAAACTAGTATAACGACCGTATAATTTCGTTTCCAACGTTTCGAAGCAACGATTATTCCTTTTGAGAAAATCCTTATTCCCAAATTATTCGCAGTTCCAGCGCGAACTGTGAACGAACAGTCTATTCTAATTGCATCTCGAGAAATATCGAGAGCGTTGTGTGTGATATTTAAATACGTGTTCGCGACTTGTGTTGACAGAAATTACAAAGAAAAAATTCGGATCGTTTGTAATGTTAAAATATTTATATAAAACATGTATTATTCGCAAAAGAAATTCGTGCTTCGCACAGAACAAGTAACTCAACGTTAAAATTTGTGTGTAACATTTTATGTATGTGTAAGCAGTCTTTATACGTACAAGTATTTGTTACGTAAATATATTTGACATTTATAAAACAGTGCTATCATATAACATCGATTTCATAGTTAAACATATATCGACGATATCGAGATGTTTGTACGAGCACGGATCGTTGCGTATGTAATTTACGTACGGCATAACATTTAATCAAACAGTCCCGATAATTCGCGGGGACGAACGTACAATTTAGCAAAGATCCGAGATACGAAATTGCGGCAAGCACGCCGTAATGCAGTCGCGCACGAATCGCCACGATGAGTAAATAGAGGATTCCCCGCGGAAGGTCTGACAAATGAAAGGGCAGGCCGCATGAACCTTCCGTGGTCCGAGTAATTGTACCGAGACGAGACGTGAACGTCGTGCAGTCTCATTGAAGTTATCCGGACCATCCAGAGGGTGGCGCGATCTCCGGAGACGCTTTATCGTTCGGGCCCCTGAGGCAACAAATGCAGGGCCTTCCGTTAATAAACAACGAGGGAAATCCCACGTTCCCAATGTGTCATTTTTTTTTTTTTAAACACGTTTATATCAAGTTGCAGAAGCAACGGGCGTGTCTCTTTGCCGTTCATTTTTTTATAAACGTGATATTATGATTAATACGGAATTTAAGTATTTCACAAAAATCAGGGTGCAACATACGCAAACAAATACGTGTATCACGGTGTAAAAACCGATAAAATATTCTGACAATGGAAAAAAGTGCGTCGATAATACATCGACCGAGAATGATGCGAACATAAATGTGTCAGTTTTATTACACAGTTTTGTGAATTGGTTGTTGAGATGCTCTTTTAATGTAGCTCTTAGGGTGACTAAGCTAAGAATGATTTCCCGCTCTCTCGTTCGGAAATAAGAATAAATCGGACGGATTTTATTTCTCTGGTGGCGAGACCTCAAATTGCGGTAGGATCTGTTGCGTGGGAGGAGTAACGGGATGAGTATCGCATATGATTGTTCAAAGTCTCTTTCTCCTTTCCCCGCGTCTCCTTTGTGTCCCTTGTCGATGACTCTCTTTCTCTTTCCTTTCCTCTGATGCTCCTTTCCTCAGCTCCCTGATCCAATTCGCCGCCACGCCGCAGGGAGTCTAAACGTGGCTGTTGGTGGAATCAGCGATGATACCGTCTTTTCTATGGCGCGCACATAAGACCTCTACAGGGAAGCATAACGTATATATTCCGGAGGCCCCCGGGAGGATCGCGGCGAGATATTGTTGATTGAGGGTTGATGTCGGCGCTCTCTCTCTCTCTCTCTCTTTCCCTCTCTATTCGGCGTTCTATTGTTAAGTAGAACGTTCCACTCGGGAGATGGCGGGCGGTAGGTAGGCGGAAGAAAGCGAGCAGGAAACTCACGTATATGATGGGAGAGAGAACGAAGGTTGGCATAAGAAGCTACTTGGTCGTGTCGATGTCGGCTTATAGAAAGAGAACGCGAGAAAGCGAGAGAAAGATGAAGAAGGATGAAATACAGTGAGGGAAAGAGAGAGAGTTGGAGCGGCGTTTATCGCGTTGGAAGATGAGTACAATGCGAAGAAGGAGAATCCTCCTCTTCTCGACATCTAACGAGAGAAGTCGTGTGCGGGTGTGCGGCGAGAGTGAAGGCGTCGAAAGTCCGGATCAACTTGATGAAATGAAATGGGAAACCCGATAGACGTGGCGGCAGGCTAAAAGGAGATCGATCGGGCGGGACGGCGAAAGGGCCTTACGGTGGAATAGCGAAGGGAGAACGAAAGATGGAGGAGGCAGGCGCCTGCGGCACGTAGATAAGATTCATGCAACCGGGCGCGCCGCAACTTCGACGAGCTGCGAACGAGGCCTAACATCGCGGGCTTTTGCGAAAAATCCCGACGAGATGACGCGTGCCTTCCTTTTTACGCGATATTGCCTGCGCGATGAATTCGCTTCGTCCTCCTCCTCCCCGAGCGTGAAAAATAAGATATGGGAGATCGAAAATCTATGTATATCTTTCGTACTACCGACGTCGCAAATTAAATTATAATAAACATTATATTTTAATTATATGTAAAATTTATCGTAAAATCGGAAAATTATTATTTATTTATTTATTCCTTTTGTTAAAAATTAATTCCGCCCTAGTTTCTTTCTTTTTCAAAATAGCTTTTTATTTTATAGATTTTATATATAGATTTTATTCGTTCAAATAATTGAATAGAAGAGTAGAACAACTAACCAATTAGTGGTCATTTGTTCGGCTAGTCTCCATGATCAAATTAGGTTTGTTTAAATTGGCTAGTGTGACCCGCCCGCACGCTATTGATTGTACGCTTTTCAACATACCTTCACTGTGTTTACACAATATCGTTGTAGCAAACTTACATTTGTGCGAGTAAACCATTAGTAAAAACGTGAAAGATTATGTTTTCGATAGAAGTTTGACTTGTTTAAGGAACACGTCACATAATATCGCTATCTAGAGGAAAGAAAAAGAATAAGAGGGAAAGAGAAAAGCAGCGGTTATTTTACTCGCTAATCGATTTTTCGATGATTGACGCAATATGATCGCGGAGAGAGAAAGAGCGCTTTATCGAAGGATATTGCATGGCATTTGGAGAATGTCGAGAGAATATGCAGGGGATGCGTGTACAGCACGAACGTACGTTATTGCCGTGACAATATTCAATTACTTAATGTAATCCCTTTACTGTTGCTTTATAGGCGAGGTTTTACGTTACACGGATGAGTGCTGTAACCATTTTCGATGATGGCGCATTACGCCACGCGGATATTTTACCTAACTCTCGTTAGGTAAAATATGGAAAAGCAGTGAGTGCGAAACGAACGAACCGTGTATAGATTTTCCGAAATATCAATAGAGCGTCATATATTATGCCCTTTCGTTGCAGGAAGTGCACCCCATCGACGGAAATATGCAGTGAGCCGATGAATGCCAAAAAGCCATCGAGTAAAATATTTCTGCCGGCATTTTGAAAATACTCTGTATTTTCATATTTAAATCGAGACTCGCGTTAAAACGAGCTACACACACATACGTTAATATTATCTTTCGTGATGTGCATAATTTAATGGGGTTGATATAAAAGTAAAGTGTCGATGTGTCGATTATATCGAGGGAAAGAGAGAAAGAGAAAGCGAGCAGAAAATCAATGCATGTTTTCGCGCCATGGCAATATTATCGCACGAAGTACGTCGCGACAATCAATAATCATTTTATTAACATGACTGGGTTTCTTTATATTGTTAGGAAGCACGATACATTCTGCTATTAGAGACATATATTAAAGACATCGCGTTGATATCAGCATTAATGATGTCAACACAATGATAACATGTCACGATGTCTTTTTTTTCCTTTCGCTCTTATGTGACAATATATACGACACAGAAATTTTTAACCGTATATTTTCAAACTTATTATTATTTTTCGGTTCTGTTTAAAACAATAAAGAAAACGATGAAATTTTTTTCTTACTTTATCCGTCAAATCGAATTTAAAAATAAGAGAATATTTATACTATCCGGTCAATTTCTTAAAATCTCCTTTGGCTGTAAAAGCTCAAAAGACTCTGGTCACTTTGTCAAGCGTTGTGTGTCTAAAAATACGCTACGAGCGCGCGACGCTATTTCTCCACTAAGTTCTTATCGATCAAAACAGATTTAACGGACAGTCACGATGCGTGAATGTGTCGCAAATCATCATTGTTGTTCGCTATCTCCTTTCCGGTGAAAAGGACTTTACTAAAGACGGGTCGAAGGCCGACGGATAGTCCTCCTAGCTGTGACAAGGGTGCGGATAAGAAGGATGCGAGTGAGAGAAGCCTTAAGCGTCCATCCGAGCCTGTGCGAATTGTTTATCAGGATCGGGAGCTTTAGTACCATTAACGCAACCTGAGACGAAGAAGTCTCGCTAGACACTTTCTCGATCCTTTTCGGCGCCGAATAAAAATTCACGCGTCAACGTCACATCAGAAGAGATTCTTCTTTTATTTTCAATTTCGCGAAAGCGATCGTAGGCGCTGTTTGTGTAGAAAAAAAAAAAAAAACTACGGATCCGAGAAAGGAATCGAGACGAGAAAATGGGGAGATTGTAATCAGGCGCTATTACGTGCGCAAGGGTAAGTCTGAATTCGCTCGCGTCGCGAGGAAAAGACGGGAGGTTGCGATGGATTTCGCGTGTCAGGAACCCTCGATAAACGGCCCGGCTGGCTGCTCGACCATGGTTGAAAAATATTAGTCGGGCGTCAGTGTTGCCCGGGCTGAGGTAAAATATTGCGCTCGGTGGCGCGCAGTACGACCGGCACCGCGCGCGACGGCGGCTCGTTATTGTTTCGCGGGGATCTGTAATTATCGGATCGCGCGAATATAACCGGACGCACGGCGAGCGCCGCGGAACGATTAATTCTCGCCCTGACTCTCCCTCTCCCTCTCTTTTTCTCCCTCTCGGTTTCGGCGCCAAACTCCGCTCCACATCAACGACTCGCGCGGAGACAACTCGACTCGGAATCTCGCCAATTTGCCATTTTCACAACCGAGCACAATTAACATAAAATGTCGAGTTCAGAATCAACGCGCAGTGTTGTTCGTGACGAAGAGAATTAGCGTAAGTTTCCCGAAATAACTTTATAAAAGTTTTACAATCTTGATACTTGATTTTCAACAAACAGAGTCTTAAAACAAAACATTTTATTACTTCTCGCAATATTTTTTATCAAATACATGAGTGTATAAATATTCGAAAAGGTTTTTGCTTGTTGCCAGTAGTGATTTTAATTTTCGAGACCAACAATAGCGTTCTTATCAATCGTGCACGAACGACTTTCCGGAATATCAAAATGTATCGCGCGACATACCGGTGTGTGTGGGTCCGACAAAACAACATGACCAGGCGTATCTGCTGTTCCGACAAAATAACGTTGACCTGGATTATGAAACGCGTCGGTTTAATGATGCTTATGTTCCGGTTGAGGACAGCCTCAAAATGCCGGCGTCATTAGGATCATTGACGATTCATTTCCGGCGTATGACAGAGAGAGAGAGAGAGAGAGAGAGAGAGAGAGAGTTCGAACGAGGGTCAGAATCGGGTCAAGTTTCGCGTGTCACGTCACACGTCGTTCTGTCATTGCGCGCGCGAGTTAACGATCGATCGCGGTCGGACTGGCCGACAGCTCCCGCGGTCAGAAAAATATCGCTTCTGACAATTGAAGCGGCAAATTGATGAAGACGGTCTTCATGAAAACATATTCTTTCGCGCTGAGTGAATTATCTTCGTGCATTAATTATTTTTTTATCGTTGCGACAAATTTTATCGACTCGGTCGTTGAAAAACTTGCACAAAATAAATTAAATTGCATTTCTACAGAGTCGCATTAAAGTAGATAAATTTTTTGCCCTAAATATTTAATTTTTCTCATTAAAAAATGCGATTTTACGTATTATAATTCGATCATATCGGAGCTTCATAAAGTATCGGAGCTTCAAATAGATGAATGTGTGATTGGAAAGAGAGAGAGAGAGAATTGCATTTAATTACTGATATTATTCGTAGAATTCAGCAGCGCGCTGTTAATTCGTACTTACGCAAAGGATCAATGAAACCGAGTCGAGTAGGACATAACGTGTTCACAGGTAGGCTTCAATTTGCGCTTAAAAGGTTCGACGTGTACTTCAATGTTCTGTGTACTTCTATGTCTGCCAATGTACGATCAAGGGGATACCGCAAACTCGGGTGAACACATACAGAGGAGAATCGGAACGCGCCTTTGTCGTCTTAATGAAACGTCACAATCTAACTCCTCTCCTCAGTGAGGATTCCTAGTAAGGAAGCGTTCTAGTATTCTGACTATTTCATGACCGCCGGAGAAACCGCTGGCAAGGAATCAACCTTTCATTCAAACCTATAGCCGGGACTATGTAATGAAGAATTCGTGGCTCGCGAAAATCGACGAGGATATTGTTCACAAAACAGATTTGTTTTCTCAGTTATGTGATTAACAAACAAAAGAAATTTACGCATAAATAAAGTATACATTTTAAAATCTGTGTATTTTTCTTCCTTTTTAGAGAAAATGATTCTTTCGTTTGTGTAGACAAGGTTTCGTATGCTGCGGTTGCTGCGCGAGTGTGTGTGTGTGTGTGCGTGTATATGCGTATATGTATTAAGGTGCGCCGCGTTGAAAGATTGAAAGCATTGCCGGTTAAGTGAATTTCTAACTGGCAACAAGCAGGTCTGATTAATATTTCAGATCACGTTCGCGCTCACAGACGCTTTTCATGACTAATTAATTTGTCGCTGCTCTACACGGGAAAAGTAAAGATAAAATTCGCAACAGATGAGAAAACTTCACAAAGCAAGGCTTAACTTTTCCTTTGCCACTCCGAGCAAGCTAACTTTAAGCTTGAGTGCAGGCCTGTAGGTCAACACGTTCTAATGTAAATCCAGAATTTCCATCTGCTTTTAGTATCAGACTGAGGAGCTAATCCAGATTTTAGAAAGACTCGCCTCTCCCTCTCGTCGTATATAGCACTCGTTTCGACAAGCTTTCGAAAGGCAATGGAAATTTAAAGCGCGGAGTGCTTTTAATTCTCCCCCATGCGCGTTCGCGCGCGTTTCGATTCCTGACACGCGCGTCACACGGTTGTTGCTGCAATGTATTAACATGGAGATAGCTATTATCAATTTTCATTATGTGTTTCGCACGAAAGATAAAAATCCGATATATAGGATAGGATATAAATGAAATATGAATGGAGGAGGAGGGCGGGGTTATACATAACGAGGTTAACACGATTTAATATAACGTTATAACAATACCGATGCACACACACACACACGCGCGCGCGTAAATACACACAAATACGTAAGTTTCGTATGTACATATTTGTGGAAATTTGTATTCACGAGATATTACCGTCAAATGCAATAACTCCGGACCGAACGTGTTATCATGTGTCATCGTCCATTAATTTGTTCGCGTTAGGAGAATTCTATAACACTTCGCTGACCAAATAATGTTACTGCAAATATATCTCTCGCAAAGAGTATCGTATTAATTCACTTATCAATATGAGGTCAAATATAAAAAAGAAAAAAAAAAAAGAAAAAGTAGTACATGATACGTCAACTTGTGGAAATTGAATATATCTTTGTAGCGAATAAAAAAAACATTGCTGACAGTTTTTGTTGTTTCAAAAACAAACAACCTTATTGTTACATGTCATTAGATGTTTCTGCGATAAAAAAATTTTTGATTTGCCGCAAAAAGAACTCGATGCGTTTTCGTCGAAGTATATTTTTTCGCTCGACATTCCAAACGGAACACTTGAAACAGAAATGCATCTCTCTTTTAAATTCTGATTATTTTGCAAGAGTGTGTCAGTAAGTACTTCAAATATGTTTGTGGTTTTTGAATAGTACGTTGGCAACGTAAAGCTCAAAATCGATAAACTCGAAAACTCATGCGACGTCGCAGTCAAACTTTCTATACGGAAGATAAACCGCGGTTTTCGCGAATCCGTCCGCACATTCCGGCGCACGGGACTCGGTATGCCATCGCTCAAAGTTAACGTTAATAAGCCAGCTGCGCATCTGCTCCGGATTTAGCTTACGTTCTGTTGTTGACCGACGGAATCCCCTAAGAGAGAGAGCCGTTAACCGTCTCGGACGTTGTTCGAGAAAAGTGAACGTTGCCGGCCACGAGATACAAGATACTGCGGAGATTAAATAGACGTGTCGACCGGTAAATAAGACGCGACGGGGCGGCGACAATTTAGCATCACCTTATTCGCTTCGCCCACGGCGCGGTGCGTGAAAAGAAGACGCACATTGCGTCAAGATCGATCGCGCGTGAACGAAAAAAATTGGACTGTCGACGTGACGATGATGACGTGACGTCAACGGCGCGAGTGAGAAACCGAAGGAAAGAGAGAAAGACCTGGCACGAGGCGGCTCGTTTCATCAAGCCCGCCAGCATTTTCTTTCCAAGTTCCCTCTTCCTCCTCTATTTTCCATCTTCCTCCCTGACTCTCTCTTTTTCCGTTCCACCGCGACTTTCCTCGAAGATTAATAACGCCACGGCGTACCTCGCATAAAACTCTCTTTAATCTGAACTAACGCGAACGCGTATATTACACCTGCTGATGCGGATCGTCTATAGACGCGCTTTTTTTTTGTTTCTCTCTTTCTATTTTTTTTGCGAGGGTTATACAAAAAGAGTGAAAGACGCTGCGGTGCAGCTCGGCACAACCGGAGGTTCTTTTGATTTTATGCGACGCGATGCTGATTAACTCCCGCAGATACGCCGTCGTCGTCCGCGTAACTCGGGATGAGACGCGGTCCGTAATTTGTATCTCGCTCTAAAGGGTTTCGCGCGCCTTATTAATAACGAACATCGGGGGTAGCCGTTACAGAGAATGCCAGGCTGTGGTATATTAAAGCTGTCACATGCAGGCGTGTGTACGTGTACACAAAGGCTTTCCAGTCTAGTCACTCGTAGGTGCAGCGGGGCTGATAGCGGAGCTTTTTCTTATCACGTCGCGCTAAGCGACGTCCGGTCTAAAATATTTCATCATCCGTATATTTGCTTCTCACTTTGGTAATTCCCAAGAAAATAGAGATGAAATTATACGAATAGTCTTCTTCTTAAACGGTTTTCTTTTTTAAAAGTTTTTGCAACTTACAGAGATAATAATTTTTTTTTATAGTTTTTTCTTATCTTAGATAATAAGATTTAAATTTTCTTTAAAAGGATCTACGAGCAAAAAATTCGAGTTGCGACGTAAGAACGACGAAGTCGGCGACCGAGCCTACGAAAGACAAAATCTGTCACGCCCACAATCGTGTTCGTTTGACTTGAATAACACTCACGAGTTACAGACCTGCGATAGTGAGTACCTTGACCTGTTGATAACTCTAATTGTGACAGTCACGCGACTTTCTTTCGCGAAAATTAGATGAACAATGACGCAAAAAAGAAGCGAGTCGGGGATCACATTGAATTCAGCGCTTCAACAAATTAAAGAGTAAACGTAAAAATACCGCAAAGTAATTGTGACCCCGGAAAAATAGTTGGGAAAACTAGTCTTGACTTGTGCGAGAGAAGATCGTTAACTACAGAGCAGATGGTTCTCACTTACTCGCGCGGTTGTAAAATTGCATCGTATTTCTTTCCCCCCGGAGTCTGACGTCTTGTTTGTTATTTCGTTTTAGTGAATTTCGCGCGCGGACTTTTCGTCCCTTCAGCCAGTTGAATGTGTCCCGGGTTTTACGCGAGGTCGCGCACGCGTTAACAGATGTAAAAAAACTTATTACTTCTTACATTTGTTTAGCACGTCCGGTTTACGATCGAGCACCACGGAAGAAAAACTCAAGAAAAATGATTTACGTAATAAGATAAATTGTAATACAATTAATTTCACGTCGTGCACACTGACGTTTAATTTTCCGGCTCCTTGCATGAGAACTAAGAAGAGTCGGCTTTAAGTGGACAATCTAATTTCGCTCCAACTTGGCGGCAATTATCTGACTGGACACTTTGGTCAGCCATTCACGTCGATTATGAATATACATGAGGCCTTTATCGATTACGTTCGCTGTAATTTCTGCGAAGCCCGCCTTCGGGCAAAGAGCGTATAAAATTAGTTCGAATCACCCTCCCACGCGCGATAGCGGAGGTATGACTGTTTAACTTCCAAAAGCAAACTTTCAGTGTTACGCGAGTCACGGTCGGCATTTTGTGAAAGTACATAGAATCGACCGATGTGCCAAGAGATAAGAGTTTTATAACTGATCAATCGATGTTGGGGTTATCGAATTCTGACAAAAATTATAAAAAGAAAAAACATTAGATCCGAGTAATAAGTATGTAATTATGTGTGTAACAAAGTTTTTAATAGCGTTTGTTTGTGGATTGTAAGTTAGATGAGCGCACTCGTAATTATTTCTTTTTCTTAAAAAAGAAAATATTCTAAAATTTTAGCTTTTCGCGCAGATCAACTGACGTAGAAGCTCTTCACTCGTTAAATAATCACACTTTACATTTAGCGAAATATTGCGTTGTACAAATTTCAAGAGCAACACACTCTTTTATTAAGCCGAGAAACTGATACTGAAATTCAAGCGATTTCGCAGCGCGAACGATCCAAGTTTCTTGCGCCATCAAAGCGGAGAAGACGATGGCGCGCAGGAAAAATTGTGAACCCGAAAGGTTAGATTTGCGAAGTGCTCCCATCGGGGTGTTGAGTTCTTCTCCGGTGAGGAGGTCGTTGTCGAAAACTATTTCCACCTTCCTTCCTCTCCATGATCGCTATCAGAACCGAGGCAGTTAAGGACGACGATGTTCTCGCTAACGACGCTTGAAGCGAAGACCATCGTTACGTAGATATTTATAATATTGCGCGAATCAAACGAGGAAAAGCGATCTTTTCGTAATTTTTTCGTAAACGGTTTTGAAGCTCCAAGGAACTTCCCTAATGTAGTCAGTCATAATATTGTGATAAAATAAATATCGATCACGCGATTTAATGATCCTGATCCTTCGTTAATGTTCTCTCACTTACGTGGCAAAATTTAATGGCACGTGTGTGACAGCCTGTTCCTGAATGAAATATCACGCTCTTAAATCAAACATCAAGAATAAATGACGTATGTTTCAATATCGAAACAAAGCGATTATATGGGTGTCAAAAGCGAATTACATCGAGCGATTTAACATCGAGAAAAAAAGAAGTCATAAATAAGAAAATATCGACGAGAGAGCGCGCGATTGGGCATCTCAGTTTTTATAATTGAAAAAGGTGCGCGATCTATTTACATTTCCCGTCGCGTTCTATATATATATATATATATATATATTTCAGTAGGCGAAACACGCCAAGCGTATACGCTCGCTAAAGTAAACGTAAAATCGTCGTCGCCGACGAGAAATATCGGATAGCGATATTGCAATACGGAAGCTGTTTAAAAGTCGCAAACATTCGTCGGAGAAGATTTACGGCGGTTCGTAATGGAACTTCGTCAGCCTGAAAATCGTAACGGGCGCGCAGCCTCCGTTCGACGTCTCGCGCGGCGAAGCTATTATATCAATCAGCTCCGAAACTCCGCGGCACGTGTTCCTCAATCTTCGTTCGTCGAGACGTCGCTTCGCCGACCGACGACGAAACGTCGTGTTCGTGCTTGCCGGAAGAAACGTCTCAATTTTTCGCTCCCCTGACACACGACAATGCGAAGAGAACTTTCCTCTCAACCGAATCGCTTAATCGCGACGACGATCTACTTCGACGTGATCATAAAAGTTATACACGTCTGTGTGATAGACATCTCGAAGAAGTGAGTTTTATTAGCGGCACGTTGACACTAACGCTTTAATTACAAAAATATTTAATGTAAGAATTAAAGAATTTTTTCCGACGATTTAATTTGGAAAATAAATACAAAATCTTAAAAAAAGAGACAGTTACGTAGATACACTGTTTTGTTCTCCGATAACACTCCAATTTGCTACAAGCGACACGTGGCGTTGAGTCATTAAAGTCGTTGTCGATCATAATTAAAATTTAAAACTTTCTTGCGCGGCTTCTCCTCGCCGCAGGCGCGTGAGAAACGATATTTTGCCCCCGCCGTTGTTCCGTCGGAGCGATTCTCGAAGCGACGTTAATACAACCGCTTGCGGCGATACCCGATGCCCGTTTTATGTTTCACGCAAACTCCACGGCGATTAGCACTCGTGCTCTTGTTTCGCGCTCCTTCCATTACAGTCGCCGCCGTTATATTCCACCCTCGTCACGCACGTCTACGGAATCGCGCGGGCGGATATTCGCGCGCGTATTCACGTAGGTAGGTACATGCGATGCGTACACAAAGAGACGTGTGCGGCATATCGCTCGCACGTTGCTCGCCTTACGCGACCAACAAGATTGGCTTTTCATTGCTTTTACCGTCGACATTGAGCGCAGACGGCACGCACTTCGCGCGAGCGCGTTATAAACTCACGGCTGTGTGCGTTCGTGGTCATTAGACACACGCTTGGTACTCAACAAGTCCCAATTGCCACGCTCGATTTGGCGCAGTTGATTACCCAAGTGAAAATGGCGCGAACGGAGAAAGAGACAGAGAGAAAAGGAAAGGCTGAAGACGTGGTCCTTTGTGTGCGCGGGAAATAGACTTCCTCGCACCTTCGTTTCACGAAAAACTACACCGTTGTTGCGTCCCTCTGCGATTTCGATCGCGAGCGCACCAGTGGTGAGAAAATGGAAATGATTTCGCGTTATCAATGAAAACGTTATCAAACGAGGGCGTACTCGAAAACTTGGGCACGACACAATATCCCCGTTACGGAATTAACTGCGACAACTCACGACTCGGGGCCATTATCCTCCATTCCGTGTTGTTTGATCGTACCCGCGGCTCGGAGCTTATACGACTGGTTCCATTGTTGCAGGCGACGGTTTATCCGTTGATTTTCTTTTTTTTCTTTTTTTTTTGTTTTCGTCTAACGAGATCCATACGAGCGCGACGTCGTCAACTCTCGTCCATGTTCAATTAGCGCGTTCCCGATACTTTGGGACACTATGTGTGATCAGGATAAATTAGGTGGTCGTTAACCTCAATTTTCTATAGAAAGCGTAATATCGCAGCTTGCAGTCAATTACGGTGCATTAGGCGCGTTTGATCACCCGTGTTTGATAACTACATACGCGATAAATTTACGAAATGTTTTCTTCGAACATTTGCACACGCTCATGCGAATTTATTATCGCATTGTCGAGCGAATGAATAGAGAAAACGCGAGAAAATGACTCTATTAAACGACGCAAACTGATAATTCAGGATTATCTTTTATCATCAATATTGCCAATAATCCTCTTTTCTCACGATAATAGGAAAAGTATCGCACGTTATTTGTAATTTGGTTGAAGTAAAATTACGAAAGAAATCGCATATTTATTAGTCGTGCTAGAGATAATAAAAATGATTCTACTTCCCTACGGGTTTTAAACGCATATCTTAACGGAAAAACGCGAACGGATAGAACTGGGGTTTGCTGAGAAAGTGGTTCAAGAGTATTTACAGTCGGACGGCCAAGAGAAAAACCCGAGCGCGATTCTTTCTGGTACACTTCTGAATGTTTCGACGTAATAAGTTTATGTGAATAAACTAGTTCTGTTGCCATTATAAATCATGTTAATCAATTTTGCTAAAAGCAGTGCTCAAAATATTTCTTCAAACATATCAAAACATGTCGATAACTTTTTGACTTAATTGTAAGTTAAATGAAGAATAAGTTGCTTCATAATTGCGCTTTTGAGAATTTAAAAAAAACAATATGGAAAAAATAAATCGGTACTGTAAAAAGTGATCTCTCACTTTGCCAAAGACTCTCTCTTTCTCTCTGTCCGAGGGGGATAAAATGCATGCGCTATGCGGCAAGAATATGGCAAGAGAAACACTTTTCAAATAATACATTATGGAAAAAGGTCGCGGTGCATATAAATATCTGCAATCTGCCCTCGGGCGAATGTTCTTTCTGGGGGTCTCTTGTCAGCTCAACGGCCAGAAAATTTTCGCGCGCGCACACGAAGTTGTGTGTGGACAAACGCGCGCTACACACCTCTCCTCCCCCCAACCGGTGTCTGCCCGTGAAAAATTGCAGACGCGACACAGTAATTTCTGGGAGAAACACCCTCTCGTCGCGGTATTATTCCTATTTCCTGAGTGCGCCGTACGACGCGTCTCGCGTTTCCATTTTCTTGTCGTCTCTCTTTCTCTCTCTCTCTCTCTCTCTTTCTACACTGGTGCGTATATACGGGAGACAGAAAGAAAAAGAAGAGAAGGATGAAAGTTGCGAAAACACAAAAATGCCATGAGGTATATGTCGGAATTTACCGGCTACGATACACACGTGTGGCGCATTTTCTCTGCGCCTTCGCGGTTTTCCTTTTTTTGTTTTTTTTTTTTGCTTTTTCTATCTCCGTCAAATCACAGACTTCCATCGTCATCATCGTCGTCGAAAAAAAAAAAAAACTGCTTTGTTTTACGCTACCAACGTACCGTTGTACGGTTTTGCGAGGGAATATCGGTGCCGGACATCGGTGTATTTACAAGGGCTGTAAACTTTGTGGTGGTATACAACTTGCAATTTACGTTTATGCGCGGGTATACTTGCTTTGCGAACGAAGTATCAGACGCGGTAACGTCTGATATTCTGACCACAATAATCGTAATTTGATCCAACCTAACCGAACCTAATAGCTTCCAAACCTGAATGGATATTTCCGGTTATATTCCGGAGAACGACAAGTTTCGGTGAAAAAAAAAAAAAAAAATCATAATCTGTTTCATTTTCAGTGTGCTTTTTCCGCGAATTTGGACGATCGTCGTTGAGCGCTTTAACGGTCACCGTTCGTTATTCACAACGATAGCCGATCGCAAGAGGAACAGAAATTTGATTTAAATATAAAAAAAAAAAAAAAAAAAAAAAAACTGTATGCGCGCGGCAAACTGTATGCCTGGCGGCGGAAAAGCTGATTGCGCGGACACTTAATGCAAACCCGTCTCTCGACAAAGGACGATAATAGGGAATTTGTATTCTAATGAACGAACAATGACTGTGTGTCAAACGATGCTATATTTTCTGGTACGTCACAGTTGAGCCAAGAAATTTAATAACACGGTTTGCGTGGTCTCCTCTCTCGCTGTACTTACCGAGATATATTCCCGACAAAAAGGAAGCTACCTCCATAAAGAGAATCGCGAAGAGAGGGAGTACGCGTCGTAAATTGAACGTGAGAGAAAGAGAGAGAGAGAGAGAGAGAGAGAGAGAGAGAGAGAAAGGATCGGTAGAGGAAATGGAGAAAAACTAGTGAATACGTAATAAGGCGTAGAGCGCGCACACTGTGCTCATGCTGCAATAAGACGTTCGCCTGCGCGAAGAAGGAAAGCGACATTTAGCGCGACAAAGAAATATATGGAGCGCGGCGCACAATATGTAGGAAAGAAAAAAAAAAGACGACGACGATGATATGTCGAAGTGCGGTGGCAAGCGTGCGTGGGATGGTTAGCGCGACGTTCTATTCGAAACGCTTCACGATGTCGCGTCGCGAAATACATTTCCCTCGCGATGCTGCAATGTCGGCGCGAAAAGCCAAAAATGGAAGTCGAAAAGCCTTCATTTCGCGCGCTCGACATTGCCGATTTTTATCCGCAAAGTCGTCGAGCGTGACGAAGAATAAGCGCGCGCTTCGCCGCTTATTCAAAAATATCGCATATCAATTTGTGTCTCGCGTCGATCAGTCAATCCGGAGAAAGCAAAATGAAAGTTTGCTTCGAATTGAATTATTGACATTTCCACAAAAATAAATAATATTTTACTTGTTTAGTTTATCACACAAAATACCGATATCTCCTCGTTTGCTTAATAGAATTATCGATATATTTGCCGCTTGGTTATATAATAAAAAAAAATATATATATATACATACGCACGTGTATAGACGGTATCAATAACGATTTTATAAATATTTATTTCCGCGTCTGAAAAATATGACGGTGAGATAACACCGGTCGACACGTACGATTCAGTAGGAATATCTCGGTTTCGAGTCGCACCTATCACGATCAGAGAGTTTACCCGTTGTGTGTCCCGTGCAATATGCAGAACCGGGAAAAATACGCGGGACAGAAACGGGTAGAGAAAGAAATACAGACGACGTGCGCACAGACGACGTATAGAATCCTTAGAGTCCGGGATTCTTTATTCGGCACGTCGCAACGGTGTCGTACCAAAGCGCATCCTGCGCGTCGCGACCGGCGCGCGCTTGCTATAGCTGTACTACTTGTGCGAGCGTCTCGGGCCGGGAAGCCATTTCCTCGAGAAAAGTGAGACCCATTTCGCGCTCGTATTCTCGGAATGGCGCGCGCGCGCGAAGCGGCAAACGGTGGGTTAACGTAGAGGCGTAAATTTTGGTAAATGCGACCACGTAAAGCACGTTCGCCTGCAACGATGGCGCGCACGGCACGATGACTTGCCTAGCGAGCGCGCGCGCTCTAAGCTGCTACACAGCGCGTCGCGACGTCCGCGGCGACGACGACGACGACGACAACGTTCTCCTTCTCGTCTCCACCACATAATGCCTTATGCATAGCGAGCAAATTGAACCGCAAGAGCGCGGTGCGCGGGACACGGAATGCTAACGAGAAAACTTGCCGCGCGTAAAAAAAAAAAAAAAAAAAAA